>JBBJLS010072812.1:0-10135 GCA_037577275.1 Bryconaethiops microstoma
TCTTCAGCCCAGACAGACAGTCGAGCTGGAACTTCATCACTTCCCAGCTGTTAGTTTGTGTCTCTGTTGTTGTTTTTCACTGGGACAGTAAATAAACAGTGTCCTCTTTCCATGTTGCGATGAAACATGTGTTCATGGTACGGTTCCCTGTGCCAGTGGAAAAGTGTCATACGTGATAAACGCTAGAAAATTGACTTCCTGACTTACAGACTGGGCCTCGTCATCATCGTGCTGTTTTTCTTTCTGCCGCGTTTTCCGTTTGTTCTTCGTCTTTTGTTCTTTCTTCCCCTTCTTTTGTTGTTTGGAGGCAGAATTCAAGGCCGTCAGCTCTGCCTTCAGCACGGCTGCCCAGACTTGAGCTTCAGTGTCTCGGCCCATATCTGCACTAGAGCGGCTCGGGTCCAAGAGAAATCTCCCACTTCTTGTGTTGCTTCTTAATGGATCAGAAGCCGATCGTGTTTGTCTTATGCCGGGTTCCTCAAAAGGCTTGCAAAACTTTCCGTCTGTGTTTGAAGGTTCTTGACCCCCATTTTCTCCTTCATTGTGTAGGTTGGTTCGGGGTGGTTTTGGGGGAGGTGTTCTAGGTGCCTTATTTGTCTCTTTGTGAAATCTTGGGCTTGGGGTTGGATTTGGGCCGTGGGTTGAAGATCCAGGTTCTTCTTGAGAAGAACTGTCCTTCAAACATGATTCAGGTCTACAGGGCTCCTCCTCCAGCCCTGGTGTCCCTCCAAAGTTTCCCCTCTCACTGGACTGTAGGTCTTCCAGCTTCTTCATCAGATCATTAGACTTAAGTTTCCTTTGTTTCCATCTGGGAAATGTGGTTGGAGAAGAGTTGGGCTCTTCATCGTCGATTCGTTGGGCGGAAGTTCCTGAAACTTCATCTCTGAATGTGTTCTCTAACCCTCCACCAGCAAAATTTGACTCCAATTGATTGGCTTCACCAAAAACTTCATCCTCACTCTGGCTGATGCTCTCTGGGAAGCTGTACCACTTAGATGTTCGTGGGCCAGAAGCCTGGACCTTCTCTTTGGATGCCGGTCTGTTGACCATAAAACGGAAAGAGGACCTTCTGGATACCCCCTTTTTTTCAGTCATCTGTATGTAAAGACAAAGATTATTGTTTATTTTGAAAGATATTATTATTTCTATCTGTCCAGTTGAGTTAAACTCATATTGTCTGACTGACACTGCAGAGTTTCTCAATGGTTTCATATACAGAAAAATAATATTTAAATCGGTTTAGATGAGCAGTGAGTGTTTTTGTCAAGTTAATATTACTAAATATATCTAAATAACACTAAAAAGAATAAATATTAAAAACATTCTCCAGTAAACAGTGACGTTCTGTTCAGTATATCAGTGAGTTCTTGTGGAAGTTCAGTATTACTGTAGTTTCATCTGAAACCTGGTTCGACTCCATCAGTCTTTCATTAAATTAAATCAGGAGCTGCTGATGGAGTTTCACAATCCAGACAACGGCTGGAGGAACCGAGGAGGAATCTGGAACCGAACCTGTGTTCTCCTCACCAGCTCACACAGTATCAACTACTGTTACACACACAACTAATCTGATACTTTTACTGCTTTCTGGTTTGTTTGCATCCTTCTGACAGAACATCCAAATTAAGCCTCGACCGCTGGATCCCTTTTATTTGATCTAAGGACTTCCTGTCAGAAGGACTATTTAAGGACTGAACTACGTTGTTCCTCCAGGCAGAGTCATTTTTCATTAATTCTGTTAAGAACTCGTATCTGTGTCATTTCATCCGTGCTGTAAAACATCTGGAGTCATTTGATGTCGTCGGCACATCTGTTTTGAGAGCATTTGAAATTTAGCAAAATTTGAGATTTAATTTCATCCAATTATTTCACACAGAATTGCAAATTCTCTGAGGTCAAAAGACTAAACACTAAACTGCGCTGGACAGGGGGTCCGCCAGGACCAGTTTGGGAATGACTGCTACGGTCCAACCATGGTGAAATTTGAGATTGTCTCCAAAATATCCTGAATACACACATGGAACCGCTGTGAGGATCTCAAAAACCTGTGTGATACAAAAATAGCCTGGACTTAAGGTATATGCCTTGAGGGGGTGGAGATCACATTGGAGACTCATCACACCGGCGCTGGACGGACCTCCCCAGAGTCCCAGAGACGTCAATTTTTATTGCCTTGTTTATTCCGCAGATAAGACGGAGCCCTGAGGGGTTCGAGCTTCAGGGGGATTTCTGGTCTGGTCAGTGGAGCTTATTTCACCAAATTGATCCGTTCTTAGAAATCGACTGACGTCAGTTTTGGATTTTTACATCCAAACTAAGGGCATTTTACACCCAAACCGTGTGCAGAAATGTAAAATTGTGCGTAACCGCCTTCTGTACAGTCTCTTAAGTTCTAGATAATAACTGGGTAAATATGAGGCCAAAGTTCTAGGTCGTTCTTTTGAATGCCGCATAATTTTTTTAGATGAAACGATGTTACCAGGCATTCTAGCTAAATTACAATAAAATATCTAATAAGTTCTAGATATTAGGCTAATAAAGGCCACACTAAAATACCTCATACTTGTTTGGAGTAATGAGGTGGTAATTATAAACAAATGTTCACTAAATTTGACTGTAATGTCCCATGTTTAAGCAGAAAAGGACAGTATGTGGCGTCGTATGTGATTATATGAAAAAATGCCGTTCAAAGTACAAAACAGAGCGTACTTGAGTGAGTACTTGGATCTGAACTGTCAAAGAAAGCAGAGACTCTTACTGTGATTTTACAAGGTCTTTTTTTATATTTTCCTTCTAAAATGTATGATTTTACAGTAAAATGAGTGTTTCCACTCACTACTCTCCTGTTCTATATAATTATTCAATTATGAGGTATTCGCTTCATTTGCTACATGCTTTATTTGCTAAATATCTAGAACCTGTTAAGTTTTGCCAGTATGATTTAGACTATCTTGGTATTTACCCAAAATAATTCCACTGCGCTTTTAGAATGTTCTCCTTGTCTTTTCAGTGTTTTCTTGTCTATGTTGTTGTTTACATTCTCCATGTTTCTTTGTTTATGTGTCTGTCCAGGCGTGTCTGTTTTGGTCTTGGCTCCGCCTCCTCATTAGTGTTTTGTCTCTGTCTCCGCCCCCTTCCCAGGTGTTTCTCATTTGTTTAGTTAATATACCTAGAGCTTCTGTCTTCAGTTTAGTTTTTGTTGGTTCTTGGTGTTCTTTGCTTGGTCATTTTGGATTCGTATTTTTACCGAGTTTCTCTCACCTTTGGTATCTTCACTCTGTTCTTTTTGCTCTGTGGTTTTGTTTCGTTAGTCTCTGTGTTTGTTCAGAGTTCTGTTGGTTTAGTCTCCTGTTTCTCCTCCTTATGTTAATAAACCCCTGTTTGTGTTCACATCCTTCTCCACGCGTCTCTACGTGACAACTTTGCAATTAGTACCTCATGCTCACCCAGTTATTATCTAGAACCTGTTGGGCATTTCAGTGAAATTTAATTAAACTGTCTTGGAACTCATCGCCATGTTGTTTAGTACCTCTGGGTTTAAACCTCATATTCACCCAGTTAGTGTCCAGGGGACTGAAGTAGAAAGCATTGCCAATTTAAATAAATAATTCAACAAACCTAAAACAAATGCAATGAGTGTTTGTTTGTAAAGAACAGGTGGTAATTCATTCCCAATCCATGTTCTTTTGGGATTTTTACATGCAAACTGAGGGAGTTTTGAGCAAAAATGTAAAATGTATTTCATTTCGTCTCCTGAAGAAAATACCTCCAGTATAAACCATGTGTAAAATGTAGTGTGTGGTCTCATATTCTGTAAAGAAAGGAGAAAATGTTCCATAAATGATACATCTGTGTAATGTAAAGCTTGAGAGACTTCTTTGGGATATTGCAACCAAGACATTTCTTTATTATTTTATCCATAACTGGGCTGGACGTGTCTCGCCCACAGCCCAAACAGTCCCGAAGCTGCCTTTTAAATCACAGCTGTTTGTCTTCACAGGATGACAAGGAAGGACTAGCTGGAGGTCCTTGTACGGACCATCTTAACACATCACGCTGCACGGGTGTCCTTTCTTTATCCTATCACATAGAAATGTGCAGAAAGAACCCGCCACTGTCCTCTAGACTAGTGAGCAGTATGGTTCCCGACCTTTTTTGCACCACGGATCAGTTTCACATAAAACAATATTTTCATGGACCGGTTCAGCTACAACTTAAAACAAAGAGCGTTTGTTTTTTACTCAAGTTTACTTGCTTGTGGGCTAAATGTTTGATGTACCATATCACGTGACTGAGACGAGCAGTATTATCTCAAAATAAAAGATCTTTCAGACTCTGATAATCAATAAAATATCTTTATTCTGACTTTCTGTGCAACCTGAATGACTCTCGGGCCGATACCGGTGGTTGGGGACCTCTGGTTCAAAGCATGGAGACCTCTGGTTTAAAGCATGGGGACCTCTGGTTTAAAGCGTGGGGACTTCTGGTTCAAAGCGTGGGGACCTCTGGTTCAAAGCGTGGGGACCTCTGGTTCAAAGCGTGGGGACCTCTGGTTTAAAGCGTGGGGACTTCTGGTTTAAAGCGTGGGGACCTCTGGTTTAAAGCGTGGGGACTTCTGGTTTAAAGCGTGGGGACTTCTGGTTTAAAGAGTGGGGACTTCTGGTTTAAAGAGTATTACAGGCTTACAGTTTGGCCCACAAATGTGAAAAAGGAGGTAAAAAACACATCTGTGCCGAAACTAATCCTAAACTAAACTGTTTTGAAAACACAAAGAGAACGTCATGCACGTGAACATTTTTAGCCTGTTCTAGATTAAACACAAAGCTTGTAACAGACTATTGATTTTACAGCGTTTCCTTCAGTAAAGAGTCCTGAAACCTGCTTACACTATGGCTCTACAGTCAGTGACGTATGTAGAACGGACTCAAACCTGCTTATACTACAGCTTTACAGTCAGTGACGTAATTAGAACCGACTCAAACCTGCTTATACTACAGCTTTACAGTCAGTAATGTATCTATAACTGACTCAAACCTGTTTACACAACAGTTCTACAGTCAGTGATGTATCTAGAACTGATTCAAACCTGTTTACACAACAGCTCTACAGTCAGTGATCTATCTAGAACTGATTCAAACCTGCTTATACTACAGCTTTACAGTCAGTGACGTATCTAGAACTGACTGAAACCTGCTTATACTTCAGCTTTACAGTCAGCAATGTTTCTAGAACTGACTCAAACCCGCTTACACTACGGCTCTACAGTCAGTGACATATCTAGAACTAACTGTATCCTGAACTAGTGGGAGAAACATGGCTCCTCATCATAGAACCAGTTAGAAAGCAGCTGAAGGAGGAACAGTGTAAACCGAGGCAACCCCACGTATAAACAGATGTGAAAATCAAGCTGGTCCTCATCTTTATTACATGACTTTTGGGGGCCGTGGCAGACGTCGTGGTATAGAGTGGAACTCCAAACCACTGTTTGTGTTCATTAATAAGGTGCTTCAGCAGTAAATTTATTTCTATATCTGTAGTGTTTATATCCACCTCTCTTACTGACCGCAGCACGTCGTGTACATCCTGCAGTGTGTTTAGTACAGAGCGTTTTCTGGAGAATTTTACTTTGATTTTATGTTATATTTTATATTGTTCTGGTCTTTCGTGTGTGTTTCTGTGTGTCTGTGTCTAGAGTAAGATGCTTCTGGGCTAGTAATACCTGGGTCAACGTCTTGACAGTAGGAGTTGACAGTAAAGGGCTCTACAGATCCTTGGTCATATGGATTGAAAACAAGATGCAGGATTGAAGATGTCTAGGGCTGGATACTGACCCTTGAAATGCAGAGGAGCTGGTATTTCACCTTGGAGAAACTGTGTGAGCTCTGCACTGTGGGGATTTGGGCTTGAATGCGATGAAGGTCTGACTCACATAGAGGGGCAAGAGATTCTTGCAAATATCCAATTGCTGCAACCCGGCAAATGGCCTCCGGGAGACATGTAGAGTTAATTGGTTCCTCATCAGAGGTCTCATGATCTTCCCGGGGCCACGGGCTGTTTAGAACAGTGGGTACGTGTTGTTTGTTGATGTCGAGGCCGTTCTCTCCATCCGCCTGCTGTGCCTCCCACAGGGAAAACCAATCAGGGTATTTTTCTTTCAGCAGACGAATGATTTGCTTGCAGATATTTGCTTCGTTTGTCTGGAAGAGGGACCAAAAAAATGCTCATTTTCCTCATGAAGCACTCGAGACTTTCGGTGCTTTTTCCACTGGAAACAGGTCAATAGTTGACACATCGTTGTGTTCCTCTTCCGCTACAGCAATTTTAACCCTTAGAACAGTCTAGAACCGGTGTTTACTTTCCTACACGCTCGCCGTTTGGTGCTTTTTCGCTTGGCACGCCGCCGCTCTGCCTCTCTCTGGACCCCCCACCCTCCTAAAATAAATTAAATTTATTCATTTTTGCGTGTGACGCTGTTTTTAAACCCCAGTAGTGGTTTTTGTTATTATTATTATTATATGTTTTTAAATTACAGTAACTTCGGTTCTACGTGACACCAGCAACACCAAACGAAGCTCAGGATGACGTCTGACACCTCGAGAACCAACACACACCGGGGGAACTTCCATTTAAGGAGCTGTTTTACCGAAGATAATTTACCATTAGTTGCACTGAATCCGAGACGCTCGCGTTCTGAGGGTTAATTTGATTCAGATGTGCTCAGGTAGCAGAGCAGTGACAGGTAAGGGAAGCAGGAGAGACCAAAGAAACTGAGTGAAGATGAAAGTCTACCTCCCTCGCTGTTGTTGGGAGGAGTTCGGAACATCTCGGACTGAGGCACCCTCTCGAGATGAAGATGACTGCAGAAGGTGACAGGTCTGTCATGTGATCCTGAGAAAATGTCAGAAGGGTTCATGTCAGACGGAACAACTCACTCCAGGTTCACCTCATCTGTGGTTTTTCCTGCCGATGGAGATTCAGAGTCCCGTCACTGAGAGTCCGGTCTCACTAATGAATCACTGCGGCAAACCCAGCAAACACGAGACGTCTGCACTGCATTGAACTGTATGGCGTACAAATCAGGTTCAGTGATCTGAAGTCTGAATTAAACCCTTTTTGGACGTCGAGCTTCGTTCAGTATGTGAAAGCCTGGCTGGGACTCTTCGGTCGTGCAGATCGGTTGAGGGACGGTTTCCTACTGGTGTCTGAGGGTAAACACCGGTTCTAGACTGTTTTACACCGTTTATATTTACTGAAATCAGAGTTTACTGATACACTCTGAGTTCTGAGAGTAAATACCGGTTCTAGACTGTTTTACACCGTTTATATTTACTGAAATCAGAGTTTACTGATACACTCTGAGTTCTACAGGTTAAGAACACCTGAATTGGTTTGTTTGGGTTAGAAATCCACCCTTTTTAAGCTTAAATTGAAACCCAGAGCAAGTCTGCTTGCCATCAAATCCATTTTTCTTAGCGCACCCTCTCGGGACGCCTCCCAGCAAACATCTGCAGCTACAGAATCGGGCTCCAATACTCCGGAGAATTTATAGTAGTCGTCTCCTAAAGCTTATTTCTCTCTGTTTCTTCTGCTCAGAGGCTGGAGGCACTTACTGCTCTCTAAAATACAGGCACATCATAAACCAGAAAAATAATAATGTATAGAAAAAATAATAATGAATCAGATCTCATTTAACACCGAAGAAAACTGCATGTTTATCCCACATGCAGATGATCATAGATTTATTCCTCTAATTAAGCGATGGGTCCAGACACGGGTCTACGGACTTATTTCCCAAATCACAGCAGCCGTTTTGCATGTTGTTTGTTTTTATGTCTTCGTGACCAGACAAACTGCACTTTCGCATTATTATTAATCTTAAACAATATAATTATTGCACAATACAATTTATTATTATCAGGACCTACTATAAATAATGGAATATTCAATGTGTACTATAAATGATTCAGTGTCTACTGTGAATTTTTCATAAACTGCTGATTTATTCAGTATCTACTGTGAAAGTAACGTGTTCTGTCATGATGAGAGTTAAGTGTTCATCCATAAATTTAAAGGGGTTAATGAATGAGATTCTGTCCAATTTGTAGAGCAGGTAAGTGGAGAGCAAAGAGAAGCTACACTTCTGAAGAAAATGTGATGAGGCCATCGATTTTAACACACTTTCACATCACTTTTTCTGCTCCAAAGCTGTGGGCCGAGTCTCTGGAACACGTTCCTCCTGCGGTTCCTGAAAATTAGATTAGCTCTATAAACTGTGTGAGAACACTCTATCCATGATGGTACATTTTACCACCAAAACGTTACAGCAAATTCTTTAAGTCCTGTAAGCTGTGAGGTGGTTCATCCATGGATCAGACTAGTTTGTCCCACAGAAGCTCGATCAGACTGAGATCTGGGGAATCTGGAGGATTAGGGTTAGGGCTGTGATGTTCTATGTTCTCTGAGAACATCACTCAGAGCATCACACTGCCTCCATCCCCCCAGATTCTTCCCTTGCATCCATCAGACCAGCCCACCTCCTTCCATCACTCCATGGTCCAGTTCTGATTGTAGGTCTTTCAGTGGTGGACAGGGGTCAGCATGGGTGCTCTGACCGGTCTGCACCACGCAGTAGAGCCCTGCACCTGCTCCTGGAAAATACATCTATATAAAGTAAAAAACTGTAAATATATATTTATAAAGACCAGCTGGAAGTCCTCATTCGTGTAGTGGATAGTGCTGGATATGAAGGTTTTGTGCTGGAGTAAAGCCAAGGCAACAAAATCATAAGGCCGAGTATCTTTACAGCACAGTTCGCCACATTTTTCAGTTCTCTCTTGTTTGACATGTGGGGCGAGAATTGTTGTTTTGTCTGCCAGTTTCAGCTTCGTCTGACCGGGGAGTAACAGGGCAGGTGTGTCGCCTCAACCCTGAAGTGCCAGATTTGTGCCCGTTGTAGACCAGCGCTTTGCCACACTTTGCACAACACAAAGTCCAGCTCTTAACCGATTTCCCAATCTTTAGTTTTGTTTTATGTTCTTCCTTCTTAATTTTATCGACAACTTCAGCTGCATCCTCCATTCTGCAACTATTTTGGGTCCCGCTCCCGAACGCTGTCTCTGTTGCTCCCGATCAGGAGGTTTAGCGTGGAGGTGAGAGCGTGGGTTTATTTGGTTGATGTGATGGTGGAGAATGCGGGGTCTGGTGGGCGATTCCGGTTTGATGAACAAGGGATTGGGGGCATCTGGGAACGAGGTGAATGACCGAGATCAGTTTGTTAACCGAGGGATGGTGTTGGTCGGGAATTGGGGGTGTGGTGGGCGATTTCAGTTTGTCAAATGAGGAATGGAAGGGGGTGGAGGTGGTGGTGGTGGGGAAGGTATTCTCGAGAATGTGGAGATACGCTGGGTGATTTTGTTTTATTGAATAGGGATGGAGGGGTGTGGGGAATGGAGGGAGTAACAAGAGATTTCAGGCTGTCAAATGGGGGAGTCGTGAGCAATTTCATTTGGTTTTCTGAGCGAAGGGGGCGTAATTATAAATAACATTGTGTTGTCGTTGTGGGAATAGATTAAAAAAATATAATCATTTAACTCAAATACTCAAGACTCCCGTATTTCATACCCTGCCTGTCAACCATGTCAGATTTCTGAACTCACTCTACAACTCCATGGGCTGGACAGTTCTCTCAAGACTCTATAAACATCTGATATTTTATTTTCTAGGCGCGGTTTTGTGAGTTAGACGGCTTGCTAGATCTTCCAGTCCAGTCTTGGTCACATCCTATTTTCAAGGCAACACAAATTGCTATGCAAATTCTAGTGTGACTGCAGTTTAAACTCTGTCAAGTCTGTCAGCAGCCCCCACCATAAATGTTGTCAAAACTATGGGCCATTTGTATAATTGACCTTCTGAGTGACGGTCATTTAAAGGGTGTTGTTCCCAAAAGGACCTCTCAACACACAGTTAAAGTTCAAACGCACTACTGTTTTCTTTTCTCCCTTCATTTAAAATCTGCACACACAGACAAAGTGATCACTCATTAGGACGGCTGTGGGTGGTTTTCTTTCTCTCTCTCTCTCTCTCTCTCTCTCTCTCTCTCTCTCTCTCTCTCTCTCTCTCTCTCTCTCTCTCTCTC
>JBBJLS010072813.1:0-10135 GCA_037577275.1 Bryconaethiops microstoma
GAAAGACAGAGAGAGAGAGAGAGAGAGAGAGAGAGAGAGAGAGAGAGAGAGAGAGAGAGAGAGAGAGAGAGAGAGAGTTTCTTGGTCTCAGTAAGAATAGATAAGGAGTGAAGCTGGTGCCAGATACAGAGACATTCATACTAATGAACAGATGAAGGGACAGAGCACAGTGGGTGTGTGTGGGTATGCATGCATAAACACGTGCACAATAGAGAAAGTCGGTGTTGGCTTTGTGGCAATGAATACGGTGAGCCTTCACTACTGCCTTTATAAATCCTGAAGAAGACGCCCACACATGCACAAACACCCACATGCATATTAAAAACTGTAGGCTACACTTTCTCCACAAAGCTCAGGTGTGTTACGTATTCTAAATGGATAAAAGGGCCCAAATCCTGCATTTTTCTTGTATTTTACTTTCCTAGAAGTCCACTTGTAGCATTTGCGTGGTATACAGGGCTGCATGATTTGGACAAAATAAGCAGTACCGTGATTATAGGAGCCCATATCTTCACTTATAAAAAGTCTTTGTAAAGTTTTTAAAAAGCCTTAAAGTACATACATATTCTTAACATTTGCAACATCCACACCACCATCATTACAGTAGAAATATGGAAACAATAAAAATCAGTTTTGTAATGTCACAAAACCAACACATCCACATATATCTCCTTGTTTACCCCATTGTACTTTAGCCCTGTACATACTGACATGTTTCAGCTCCATGCGGCTGTATGAATGAGCTGTGATCCAGGGCAGCCAATCAGAGCAGAGACTGATTACATATATCTGTCTAAAAGGGACACTGACTGGAACAGACTGTTTAATTCTAAGGGATAAACCGAGGTCAGATAAGAATGAATTATAAATGATGATTGTGTGTGGAGTATTGATATGTCTGGTAAGTGAATGTGATCTGTTCTGACTGTTCTGACCGGTCCTGTGTTGTGTCTATTCTATTTAAATCATTTACAAGGGAAAACTTTATATAGAAGTTATAAAAGATTTAAATCATATTAAAAGTGGTCAACATTTAAGGGTTGAAGGGTTGAAAAACTTGTTTAGTGTTTTCTCGTCATCCAGTTCTCTTTGCACATTTGAATGTAGAATGAAGAAAAATAAAGAAATCAGACTAAAGGTCAAATTTAGGCCTCTATATTGTATTTCTTGAAATTTGATTGTCACTGGGCTGAGTTATAAATGTCCACATGACTCCTATACCTCATTGATCCTTAGATCAATACCCAGAAAGTGCTCAAAGAGTGGATTATGATCTAATGAGAGCTAATTAGTGAAGTGCTGAATGATATGACAGTGGACAGCAATAATGAGCATATCCGCTAATGCCGCCTTTTCGAATAAGCCCGGAAAGAGAGATGCTGCCAAAATGCTGCAACAAAGGTGTTGCTCAATCAGTTTAGCAGCTGGGCGCTGCGGAAGGAGGGGGAGAAATTTGATAAAGATAGCACTGGCGATAGGTGTGTGTGGAAGCCTATGTGAGCTTTTCTCTTGCGTGCGTGTGTGTGTGCTTGCGGCACATATTGATTTCCTGTTTCTTTCCGCCACTGTGTCTGTGCCGGGCCTGCCTCTAATTAAAAGACGGCAGGCAGAGGGGAGCAAACGCTTGGTTACCTTTATTGAAATTAGCTTCCCAGGAGACTGTCTGTTGGAGCACCATTAGGGCTACCATTACTGCTAATGCTGTCTATGTCCGCTGCTTTGCTACCTAGATCTGTCTGAGTAGATGATGGTGAGTGCTTCCTCACAGTGAGGACTTGTCTCTAAAATTTGAGGATTTCAGCAGACATTTGCAATTGTTAGCTATATTTTTCTGATGTTTTGGTAGTACAAATGTACATCTTGAGTCTATTTATTCTGGAGGACCCAAGATCCCTTTTGAAAATCCACATATGGACTGCTAAGTGTAAAGTAATCATTCTGTCATACATGAACACACCACAGCACACAGTGTGAACAGCACAACATTCTTCCTCTGTATTTAACCCATTCAAGCGAAGTAGCGGGCAGTCAGCAACACAGCACCCAGGCAACAGTGTGTGGGGAAGGTACATTGCTCAACAGTACCTCAGAGGTGCCACTAGCAATCTTGGGATTTGAACCCACAACTTTCTGAAAACAGGACAAACACCCTAACTACTAGGCCACCAGCTGCTGTCATTGACCCTTGGAAAAAGATGCCCACATCTTGCATGCATTAACCACAGTTAGATGCTCATCAGTCTGTAACTTTTAATTGGGAAAATAAAAGAAAAGGTGGACCAGAAGGTTGTTTCTACCAACATGTGTCTGCTAGACTACTACCAGAATCTCAGTGGAGTAAGATGGTTTCTACAAGACCACTAGCTTGAGTGTTAGCTAGTTATGTTTCAGGATAACTGATATCAGTTCAGTGGTGCTAGGTGAACTGAGGCAAGTGAGCTCTAATCTCGACCACTGGGTTGGAGAAACATAGCATAAACCTTTTTATTCATTGTTTTCTGTGCTTGTAGTCAAGGTTTTTATCTCCACAAAAATGCGACCAAGATTCTGGGTCATGGCTAACTCCGGGATCATTCCGTCATGCCACGAAAACAACCTTTGACGTACTGGGTTACATCTATGGATTTGTGCCTCTTTTTGTCCTTCAGTCATGAGGCTGGGAAAGATGATTGGAAAATAGCTCAGAGCAATTTTCTCCGGAGGTCATAAGCTCCCTGTGGCTTCACTCTGAGGGCTAATGTGTCTCTTCACATACACAAAGCATCCTCACTGCCTCCAATTCAATAGAGGTTAACACAATTACAGGTGATGGCAAAACACAGGGTCACAGGGGATCATTGCACATCTCGCAGTGTGTGTGACAAACAATGACTTTTTACACCTTAGTACTACAAACAGTACTTGCTCTTAGAGGGTAATTTCTGTGTGTTGAACAACACAAATGCAGTATAAAAGTTATTCAGTCTTTTATTCGTCAGCTTTAAGCTGAGCAAAAACAATAATTACATGGAGCACTATTAAAGAGTTTATGACAGGTATGGAGGAAAGATATAGTGTGGAAAACCTTGGAAACACAAGAACATTGGGATGTGGTAATCAGTTGCTGGACTGATAAATTCTGAACATTCAGTAATTTAGTAGATTAGATGCTAGTCCATAGAGCAGGGAATTGAACTGCCTGAATATCTTCTTGAGTGAGAGGAATGGACATCTGAAAGACACTTAAGGGACACTGCTTGTGTGAGCCTCACATAAGCCAGTATTTTTTTAAAAGAGCTTCATCTCCCTTAGTGGAAATCCCCCAAAATACTACATGCACTGATGAAATAACAACTACTATCAGTCTACATTCTCAGTCTATAAGCCCAAAGATGAGATGGTCCTTACCAGGAAAACCATTCACTTTCAAAATGTTCAGCTTGTAGCAAAGTTGGTCTGGATAATTTGAATACTTGAGTACTTGTTTGCTATATTGGTGTTCAATTCTATATTTAGAATTTGATAGGGTCGTCCTTATTTCCAAACCACAAAATTTGTAGCCTAAACTACAACACACACCATCTGCAAATACCTTTTAAATAGTTTAGTTGCCCCCTCATCTATGTCCCCTTGCCTCAATGTCCCCAGGTTTCAAAGTTTAAACTGCATAGCTTTTCATGCACTCAGTAAAGGCAAGGAGCAAAGACGCACATGTGCGTAATCTTTAAATGATTGAAAGCCAAAAAAAAAAAAAAATGGGGGAGGGGGTTGAATGGTGTTGATTTGTTGACAGGGCTATAGTTTCATCTCTATGAAAGCTTAGAATGACTAATGATTATGATCAGATCCAGGGCTACTGGCTAATTATTATTATTTTTCAGATCCAGGGCTATTCATAAAGCATGTGGGGTTGTAGTCTCAAATGCCCAAGCTTAACAGTGCTCCCATGTATGATAATGCCAAGCTAACTATGGAGGTTTCATCATAGCTTAAGTCTTATTATATGAGCTGTAGGAACATAAGAATGAAGGCCCAACTCTGCT
The DNA here is from genome assembly GCA_037577275.1 of Bryconaethiops microstoma. Lineage (NCBI taxonomy): Eukaryota > Metazoa > Chordata > Actinopteri > Characiformes > Alestidae > Bryconaethiops > Bryconaethiops microstoma. The sequence continues at coordinate 4,023 of JBBJLS010072813.1, forward strand.
GCACTGTCCAAAGCTGTTTGTAAGAATGGGGCGCAATGGGCCATATTTGTGTGTGTGTGAGAGAGCACTGTGACCTCTGGGCCATTTATCAAACCTGGCTGGACTTTAGATGATGGATAAAACTTCACAACTAACTGTACATTTCCATTTAAAACAGAGGGTCTCTGCTATTTCTCCTATTCTAACATACAGCATAGGCAGCTCAGACTGAGAAACTGAGGTCTCAAACCACAAACAAAAAGACCAATATAGTATTTCAGAACATCCATCGTCACTGTATAATTTACAAAGTAGTTTCGACTGAACTGACCAGGGCATTGGCTATAACAACTCAAGATTGATGGACGGATCACACACATTTAAAAAAATACATGCTTAAACACCTTGTATACTCCTGTTTACAGTAATATAAATACCCTTTTTATGGTAAATGCACTTTTTTTGTAGATTTTAATACAAATGAATGCATTAGTGTACAAATTAACTCCACCCTTGTGATCCTTAACTAATTGGCCTAATTAAGAAGATTAGGAAAGGTGCTCGTTCCCTTTAATTAGCCTCTCCTAGTTTCTCCCCACAGTATTATTAACCACTCTGTGCTTTTTTCACCAAATTAGACTACTTTTGATATATAAATTAGGCTACAATTAAAAGGAAAATCCTAGGAGTTTATGTTTTATGTTTTATGTATAGGTTATTTTTTTAATAAACATTGAGTCATTAACAATAGAACAAGGCACTCATGGAGGCTGTTTGCTTTTGGTCTAGCTCTTATTAAAGTATATCAAAATGAATGTTGCACATACTAGTACAGCATGCACACTGGCACTGGCACTGGCATTGTATTAACCTCATTAGAAAAACATCAAAGGGCAAAGCGTGCATTCCTCATCAGCGGACAGGTGGTCAGCAGGCACATTCACAGCTCTCAAATGAGGCAGGGACAATGGCAGGGGGGGAAAAAAGGCTAAGTCAAAAAACTGAAGCTTAAGGTATAAGTAAAAGTGCATTCGTGCTATACTTTCAGACAGGCATGCCTTATGTAAATGCCACACTTGAGCACTTTCTTGGCTTTGCAGGTTGTATAGGCTCTTGTGGTCCCAAGGGAATGGGACTTTTATGTTCAAAAGCAGTATAAACATGTGTGAGCTTTTCAAAAGTCTCTCCCTGGTCTGTCACTTGTCAAATCGGTACCTATGACACAATATATAAAGATATTCGGGGGAGCTGTCACGCTGTGCACAACTGTAAATAAGGACTCACTGTCAGAATTACAGAGGGAAACAGTACATCACGGCATGCTTCGGGCTAACAGAGGCAGCTCCTCCTCTGTCAGACTTTCAAATAGGTGACTTTACATTTTGATATCATTTAATGGTATAATGTAAAATGTCATTTTTGTGCATTTTCCATTGTTTTGTCAATGGGGAACATGGTTGAGGGTCTTAAAGTGTAGAGAATTAAATTTTAAACATTGTCAGACCATCAAAGCCAAACTGAATTGTAGCAATATATCCCAAAATAAACTGGCCCTGTTCATAATGACAATTACAAGTTACTTTTGTGCTAGAGTACTTCCTGTAAACTGGGCCCACAGTGTCCTGGATGGAATGACTCATCTAGGATAGCACTGCACAGACAGCCTTTGGACAACCTGACTGGTAGCGCAGGCATTTCCTGTCACCAGATGGCTTGTTTTAGTCAACCAGAATCTTCTGAAGAAATGGTTCACTTAAAAACTTTAACACATCAGACAGCTAGCAAGGGACTGATTTTCATAAATGACACTGCACACACCAGCTTTAATTTATTATGATGTTAGCAGTGCTTTTCTACTCCCATAGTAGAAACGACTAGAGCTGAAATCAGCACTGAGTACTGAAATTGGCCTGTACTTCACCAGCTTTAGAATCTCCTGGTGAAGGCTTCATTTAAGATGAAAGCTCTTTGTGCTCGAAGGGAGCAGGTAGTATGAGGTCTGACAGTGGAACATTAGTGTGTGAATGTGAGTGATACCACGCTCTAGAAGTGGATGGGACCCCCTGGTGCAGGATGCCCCCCTGGTGCAGGATGCACATCACTCTTTTTCCAGAATGTCCCTGGCAGATAAAAAAGCCAGCATTGATACAGTACTGTATTACTGGGGTGGACAGGACATCTGAAAACACTGTCCTTGCCTGGCCAGTGTGGTGATTATCCATCAGCTTGCAGTATGTGCGAAACAGCCAGCAGTGTGCTTCAAAGGGCAAAACAAAACAATTTTTTAAAATACACATTTTTTTAAGTACAAAAACGTGATTATAAAACCATTTTAGCAGGTTCTCAAGCAGGGGGAGCTATTAAAGCTCAGGTTGTTTTTACGGGTATCACTGAGAGAGAAGACACCCACACCAGCAGCCATGTGTTTGTAATTACAAATGAAGTAAAATACAGTGTTTGCTGTTACAATCTGGCCATAAATAAACATGGTCTTTGCTTAGAAATGTGTTTTGGCTGGAGGTATACTACCGGGTTCTAACCAACAAGAAAGTATAAACAGTATCATTGTAGGCTATCTACAATCAACTATAATAAATTACACTTAATTTGAGGAAGTAAAGGGGCCTGAACAAATTCACCCCTAATTCATAATTCGTATGGGAAAATCCTGATTCTTGCCGTTGTACCCACATGTACAGTGGTCCACAGAGCCTGAGTGATTAATTGGTCTGACAGATCGGTGAAAGTTGTGGTAGTTGGTGCTGAACTCTGTAGAAAACAACACACACACACACACACACACACACACACACACACACACACACACACACACACACATACATATGCATACACACACACACACACACACACACACACACAAACACATGCACACACACACAAGCATTCACTTAAATCATGCATGGCTGTCTCCAGGACTTAAAAGCTATAATTAGAACTTTTCTCTTTCTATCTAACCTCCAAGCACACATTGTTCATCTCCTTCTAAACACACACAGACACACTGCCTGACTAGTAAATGATCCAGCATCGGTAGCGTAGCGCTTCACCTTGCCAGGAGCTATGGTGATTCATCATCAAGGAAGGTGCTAAAGTGATGCATGGAGCTGTGTAAATGTGGGAGTGGCGTCTCAAACTTAAACAACATTTGGCTTTGATATTCACTGGAATATGAATTCTATTAGCTAGTTGTATTATACAGTACAAGTCAGGGACAACCACTCTTCCAAACTATGGCTGGCATCCAGGTAGTTCCACCATCACAGTTCTACATAAAAGATGCAGCTGTGACAAAGTGCTAAAGTAAATATACCACAGATCCTAAGTTGCAAGCAACAGAAACCAGTGCAGCCTCAGCAAAGTAAGTCAGTGTGTTGACAGAAAAATTCCACCATTTTTCCTTCCTCTAAAATTTCCAGAAGTGTGTAATACCTCTAAAAGCTCCCTCACAGAAGACTATTACATGAAATGCTTATGAATACACGGCCTGTTGCCTTCCACACTGTTTTACAATGGTTGCGAGATAAGCTTTCAGCTAAAATGGACTTTTTACCATTATTTAATACAGGGGTACATGCAAGGCCTTGTATGGCAAAATATACTGCAAAGAAGCTTTATTCTTTCGCATCTGACACACTTTTACAGTCGTCAACATTATATAATACATCGGTCAATAAAGTCTCATAAGACACGTGGTTTTAGATGGTAAAAAATGGCTATATTCACATTGTAGACATCGTGACCTCCTGCCAATCAAATTACCATAATATGATAATTAATTTCATATCTTATGCTGGCCATTATCTCTGTCTCTCTTTTTCCTAAAGTCTCAAAATCCACTCCTATAAGCCAGACAAGCAATAGATCATGAAAATGGTACATCTGCAGCAGCCCACATAAAGCACTGATATGATGGTCTTTCAGAAGCTCTTAGTAAGAGTCAGCAAGTCAAGGTCACACACCATCTCTCCCATCCTTTCACTGTGAGCTTTATGTGCCTTTAAACTCCGGAGAGAACTGCGGCTGTATTTCTGCAGGGAGGCAGAGGCTGCCACCCTACACCTCACCTACACAGGGTACAACTGTGTGTGTGTGTGTGTGTGTGTGTGTGTGTGTGTGTGTGTGTGTGTGTGTGTGTGTGTGTGTGGACTCACCACTGTGTCTAATATAACTGAAGATAGTATCTTGTTGCTGTATTCTTGTACTGAACAGTTTTACATACTATTCCATGTGAATTATTCATACGGCCATGATAATATGCTGTTGTATTATTACTATTTATTGTTTTATTGACTGCTCCCTGATTTTCTCACTGTGCATCAGAGTAGGAGTGAACAAAAGTGCTAATGAACTCCAGTCATTCAGGGACTCATAAAGAAACATTGATTCATGTGTAGATGTTGCTGCAGAGAGAAAGAGAGGAGCACAGATTGACTCAAAGGCCCAGAAACAAGCTTAAAATGAGTCTCTTCCCTTCTGACATTTGAATACTGAATATTCATGGCAACGTCTTGACTGACAGCTCCCAGTCCTTAGCTTCAAGTATTAGTGGGAAAAAGCATCCCCCTAATCCAATCTTACATGGGTACAAATAAAATATCACTTCAGAACAGAGTTGCATGATATAATCAGCTGTTAACTGTTACGGAGATATTACTGAGGCTGAAATATGCAAATGAGACTGAAACACACCCTAGAACTTCAGCATGAAGGGGAGGGGCTAAACTGACGCATGTTGAATAAGGAGACACATAAATCTGTGGCTTTTGTGACATAATAAAAACTGTGATTTGAAAACAGGCTGTTTTTGCAGCTTAGTTTCTATACGTGGGTTGTATAGATGGCAGAGTGAACCTATATTTAGAGATGTCAAGAATATTTACAGACTGTAAATGTTCTTTTATTTCTTCTTTATTTAATTTTATTCTGTTTTATTTCTTATTCTATTCCTGTAAAGCAGACCAAATGACCTTTGTGTATGATAATGCGTGATATAAATAAAGCTGACCCGACCTGACTTCAGTCCTTCAATTTCTTAATTCCAGAAAAGTATGGAATGTGTGATGGTATGTGTACTTGAATGCCTCATATTCACAATGAGTAGCAGTATAATCACAATACTGTTATTTTGTTATTCCAGACCTAGATCAGAACACTATGTGTGGACCTGGTTATTTGAATATCCAGATATTCGCATCCTTGGTGTTCAAATAACAAGGGCAAAAATCATACTAAATATACTAAACCCTGTGCAACAACATAACCCAAGACTAGCTGGCTCCTCCGTTAATAAAGAGTTAAGTCAAATAGGTGTTTTACTGGAAAACTGCAAAAAACAAAGATAAAAGGGAAAAAAATGATGAGCTTTACAAGTCAAAGGGAAAAAAATGATGAGCTTTACAATTACAATCCTAGTGTAACATTATAAATCTAACAGAGGTCCAAGCAGAAATGAGCAGTGCTAATCAGACAAGTAAAGGCTACTTACAAAGCTTTGTTTCCAATTTTTTCCTAATGCCTAGAGACAAATCTGACTTTCCACGAACGAGAGTTGCCAAAACTGTTCCTGTATGACCCACCATAATAAAAAACATGTTTAAAAAAAAGTACACCATTAACAGTTCATTCAGTACTGTAGCGTGTAAAGTAAGAAAAAATGTGTTGTTTGGGACACAGTGAGTATCTTTCACTGTAGTATGTTACAGTGAGTTAATAACGAATGTTATCTGGTTACTTTCACTTTCACAGTTCAGTTTGTGGCTTTGCTGCGCTCTGACTCGCACTCCAGAATGACCCACACCTGTAATACAGCCCTTAATCTATAATATTAGGTCTTTTCTCAGTGTTGTGTTATATCTGATGTGTTGTATATTACATACACAGCCATGAAAAAAAAAAAAAAGACCACTTTTCCCTTTTCTCTGTTCACTGTGTGTGTGTAAAATGCACATGTTGCTATTCTTTTATAAACTATTGCAGTGTGAGCTGTGTAAAAAATTAGATATGCCTCCATATGTGTTGTAAGTGCAGCAGTGTTTATAGAGCAGCTTTTCTATGTGCTGTATTCCAGCAGCTTCACTCCTGATTCAGTTTCTGATGGGATGAAACAGAGTCAC
>JBBJLS010072814.1:0-10135 GCA_037577275.1 Bryconaethiops microstoma
CACACACACACACACACACACACACACACACACACACACACACACACACACACACACACACACACACACAAAAAGACCAGGACCCGGATTCAAACCTCCAACCTGGAGGTGAGAGGCAACAGTGCTACCCACTGCACCCTATATTAATGCCCTATATTAATACTTGTCATCCTCTTATTTGAAAGAATACAGCAAATGTCCCTACCTTATGCTTTATTTGAGCAAATTAAGATGATTCTTTCATTCATTAATATAAATATTTACATCACAGTTAATCATAAGCTAAAATGTTACCATCATGATAGGCTTCATACAGGTGTACACTGTGCAGTCCATATGTTGCTGCACAGTGTATCAGCCCCCTCTACCTCATTCATCATTAGTCAGTTTCTGGCCACAGGACAGCTGTGTTCTGGATTTTGTTTAAGTGGGGGGCTGTTCTCAGCACAACAGTAACAATGACATTTAACTGTGTGTAGTGCCAGTACTAGTGTATCTGGCACATAGATTGAGAACCTAAGGGCCATTTCTACCACTATGGACGAGTTCTTGACCTTTCATGAGGAAGAAACACAGGGAGGAATCAAGACTAAACCCTTAGAACTCAGAGTTCATTAGTATTATCTGATATCAGTAAATATAAACAGTGTAAAACAGTCTAGAACCGGTGTCATCCTGGATAACCATCTACGACCCTCTTCAACCATGTAAAACCCTCTGAAAACATCTATAACCCTCTTAAACAGTCTACAGCCTTCCTTCACCTTCTACAGCCCTATAAAAACCGTAGAACTGCGAGTGTAACAGTAAAATCTGATATCAGTAAATATAAATGGTGTAAAACAGTCTAGAACCGGTGTTTGTTCTCCTAGACGCTCGCTGTTTGCCCCTCCCTCTGCGGGTTTTCCCCACCCACTTGTGGGCGGAGACTATCCTGAAAGTTCTCCCAGGATCTTGTGTTATTTTTGTTTTGTTCTAAAACCTACAAAAAAGAAATTTGGGCATTTTTGTTTTTTTATAGTCATTTGCGTGTGACGTAATTAAAAAAAATATATATAAATTTAGCTCTAAGTGACATAGGAACACCAAACAAAGCTCAGCGTGACGTCTGACAGAACACAATCTGGGGGAACTTCTATATAAATAGTTGTTTCACTTTACAATTAGACTATCTTTATAAAGTGCTTATAATAGGGGTGTAACTGTACAGAGAGGTCACAGTTTGGTCCACACTGTAGTTCTGACATCACGGTTCGGTACGGTTCCAATACAGCAAAGTTAAGTAACAAAAAATTCTAAAGCATGAGGCTTGATTTGTTTTTGTTTACTTTAAATAAACAGCAGTGCATAAACCAGTCAACACACACTCCTGCTTATATTTTCATGTATGGATGACAAAAAAACAACTGAAACATCTTGTGTTTTTAATAAAAAATAAAAAACAATATTAGTCTTACCCAATAGAAAGTAAGTGAGATGGCAGGTATGGCATTCTTTTGTTAACTTGCAACTGTAGTTTTTTTTTTACAAAAATAAGGCACAAGAATATTTTCACATTTTCATCTCCTATGTAGTAAAAACAGCAAACGCCGACACACCGGCTTTGTCCGATCTACGATTCGCTCTCCAATTCACTGGGAACCCAAAATAATCCCACACGTTCGATTTAAAAGACGCAGGCGGGTCTTCCAGCTCATCTGTGCCGTTTTCAGTAGCCGTGTTATGAGGCTTTTATGAGATGCGAATCAGCTTGAAGCTAAACTTTTTAAAGGTCACTGTTTAATGTTTCCGTATGAAACTCAGGCTTGTAAATTTAGTTTTGCATTACTTTGATCACGTCGTCTCCGTCATACCGTGTATTATCCGTACGACATCATGTACCGAACCGTGACCCGTGTACCGTGACGGTTCGGAACGAATAGATGTACCGTTACAGCCCTAGTTTATAAGGGGCAGCTGGTAACCTAGTGGTTATCGCGTTGCCCCTGCAATCAGAAGTGTGGTAAAATCCCAACACTGCTCGTTGGTGGTAGCCCACTGCTTCATTTGCTGAATGAGTTAAATGCAGAGAAAGAAATTAACACTGTGGTGTGTTCACATGTCACTTTAACTGATTTAGAATCACGTTGTTAATTAGGTTGTAGACAGCTTAAATGAATAATATTACATTAATAATAAGCGGTTAAAAGCAAGATATAACAGTTGTCATACATTGATGCAGGCTCACTGTTCTATCTGAGATCTTGCCAAATAGTGAGACTCAAAAGGAGAACCTCCTTAAGAGCATGGTGGACAGTTCTCAGCAGAGCTGTGACAGCACCACGGTAGTGTGTGTGGTACTAGTGTGAGTGTATCAGGCTGAGAGTGGTCCAGCACCGAATGAATGTCTAGAGGAAGCCGACCCCTGATGAAGGTCTAGAGGAGCCACCACATTTACAGATGGGCTACAGTCTCAAACGCCAGCAAGGACAAGCTACATGGGAGGCGTTTCTAATAAAGTGGCCAGGGGAGTGTACTGCATCACTGTGGGTTCAGCCACGGTTGTTGCTTTCATCCTCTTACAAATCGAACAACCACAGCAAGAGATCCAGCCAGGCAGAATTTATTGCTATCTGTCAGGTCATTTTTTTTGTGACCCTTCACTCAGTTTTTTGGTGAAAGTGTGTTGTAGCCAGACGACCTTCCCACAACAAGAATCACAACTGAACCGAACAGACACGGAAAGCAGCATGTCACTGCTACTCGTTTTTCTTCATTTTTTAAAACACATTTGCTAGCTTCAGAAAAACATATACATCTAAAATAAAAAATAAATAAATAAATCACATTTTCGAGAGGTTTGAAGTGCAGAAATTCATCATGGCAGGGAGTCTGACAGCTCCTTGTAAAGTGCCTGTTCTGCCAAACAAAAAAAAATCTAATCTACACATTTCCCCCTTTTCCCAAATCAATCAGCGGTGACACGTTCGCTGTCTGAAGTTTGCTCTTTTAGCACTGAAGCTACAAGGCTAACAAAAGCCTTGTCTTATGTGAAGTGACCCTTCACCTAAAATAAATAAATAATTCAACTTTACACAATGTTCCTGCTAAATGCAGCCAAATTATACGTGTGTAATTAGCATGGCGCTAACTGCACACCTATAATTTTCCAACATTTAGCAGGAATATTATGTGAGGTTGACTTATATATTTATTTTAGGTGAAGTGTTACTTTAATGAAGACGAGGTTTCAGTCCAGGGATGGAAAGTACTTGAATGAATGACTGTGTTTTACTGCATTAAAATAGAAGTATTTCAGTATTACTGGACTTGAGTACTTGTTCTTTTACCGACTCATATTTCTAGGAGAAAAAAGGGATTTTTTAACTCCTAAGATTTTTATCTAGTGCTTTTTTTCCCAACTGTACAATTCAAAAACAAGAACCCAACCAAGCAAACCTACAGTACTGATTCTAGATCATTTTCCAAGAAAGCAGAAACCATTATAACCATTCTAACTAATGAATTAATTGTTGTTTTGGTCTTTCCCCGTTGCAATAAAGCTTTTTCAGTTCGCTAATTAGCTGCCTTTTTGCTAATTGGGTGATAAAAATCGCTGTAAATAAAATAGTGTAAATGTGTAAATGTAGGCATTTGTAAACACTGTTCATTTACAGATTTGCATTATAAAGTATTGTAATACTGGAACATTTAATATCATAACAGTTTTTCCAACAGTCAGTTCTGTCTTGTTTTGATTGACTGAGGTGAGGCTCTGCTTGTGTTGTTATTTGTGATGACTAACTCAACACTAAACATACAGAATACAAATCACCCAACAAGGTGGACTGTGAGACGCTTTACAGACTAAATGAACAAAACCACGTTCAGGCAAATCTGATCAAAACTGAACAAGCTGAGCTCAGAACTCTATCTGTAACACAATAGGATCTAACTTTTGCCAATTTAATGTCATGTTAAGCTTTATATTAGCTTTATCAGTAATGGTAAAGATTCAATAAAGCTACAATAAACAGTAAACAGCTACAAACATTCCTCCCTCCATTCTCTGAACTGCTTATCCTTAACCAGGGTTACGGGGAGTGCTGGAGCCTCACAGGACAAAAGGCAGAGAAACAGGACAGGCCACCCGTCCATCACGGGACAGACATACAGAGAAACATACTCACTTGGCACGCACACACACACACGCGCACGCGCACACACAAACACCCCTAGGGGCAATTTAGCATCTCCAATTCACCTGACAGGCATGTCTTTGAACTGTGGGGGGAATCTGGAGGATAAAGGGGAAAAATGCCCTGGGAGGACCCTCGGTCGCCCAGTTATGAATCAAACCCAGCACTATCTAACTGTGCTGGCCAGTAGTACTAACATGACATAATCTGTCAGACCAGCATTTGACATCTGCCATGTCATGTCTGTGGTATGATTATGTCAGTGTCATGCAGCGAGGTAAAGCATTACTAACTGCTATCTTTCCAAAGTTGTGTTATTAAGTACAAAATTTCAACAAAACTTCTTAACCCTCTGAACAATCAATTTTGACCATTTCTACTGGTCCATTCTTCATAAGAGTTTCATACAGTGTAAAACGTTTGTAGAACTTTTCATGAAGAATGACAAATATGATAAATATGCAAAAACACTATAAATGACGTGATAAACTCTGCATCACCAGATTTGTCATTTTTAATGTTTTCACATATGTAACAAATATGTAACAAATGATTAACAAACTCTGCATATCCAGATTTGTCATTTTTAACATTTTTACATATTTGTTACATTTGCCATTCTTCAGTTTCAGAAAATGTAAAGGACAGCTGATATTTTCAATAAATAAAAAACATTCAAAATGACAGATATGGAGAAATAGTGCTTTATTCCGTCAGTGATTAAATTGGATTGTAAGGTAACAGGTGCAGCATCTCACCTTGGCATCATGAATTCCTGAGACCTCTTCAAATGTTTTTTCTCCCACCATGACTGCTGCTAAGTTAGCTGTATAGCTGGACAGGACAAGCAGACAGAAAATGGCCCAGAGGTTCATCAGGAAACGTCCCGTCCAGCACTTTGGTGTTTTGCTGGCCACGGTCCGGCCGAACAGGATGGCATAGCAGAGGTTGAGCGCGGACGAGTAGGAAAAGACCCGGATGCGGTTTCGTCCATGCGGCGTCATGCCAAAGGGGCTATTCCACTCATACAGAGTGAGGAAAAGGGCGGTTATATGAAGGGCCACAAAGATCCCCACCCACATTGACCAGTGCAGAGGCCACATAAAGGCCCCGATCGGGGCAGCTGTGTCTTTACTCCGCACCAGGATACCCAGGCTGGTGGAGAAGAAGGGGCTGGTGAAGTCTATGACTCTACTGCGTGCTGAGTTGATGCTAAAGCTTGTGACAGCCATGTCGGCCGCTCCACTGAGCAAGTCCCCCACCAGACCGGTCCATCTGCCCCCTTTCCATGCTCCGTATTTACCATCACCCACAATATAGAGGTCAAACTCAAACTGCATGTCCTCCGCTAGCTTCTCCAGAAGGTCTATACAATAGCCGTAGCAGCATTTACGAATGTCTGAGGGTATGGAATTGCTACTGCTGCTGCTATTAGACTGCTCCAGCTCTCTGAAAAGCTGGTTTAGAACATCTGAGCTGTTGGTATGGGGGTCCAAGCACAGCTGGCCAGCTGGACACTGACCCTCGTCGTCCACTTCCCTTGTAAAAACAAACGGATGCTCCACTAAAGTCACAACGCGAAGTCTGCTGCCAACCACTGGAAGCCCAGGCTGCCAGCGGCCTCCAGGACGGATTCCTGGGCTTTCATCTGACACTCGCTGGGTCACTCCGGGCCAAAGGCCTTGTTCTTCCACCTCCAGGCGGCCAGCCTGATAACCAGCCACGGTCACCCAACTTGGTTGACCCATTGCATCCTTCTGGAGGCTCCAAATGTGGAAACGCTGGGTGGTTGAGACTCTGGAATGCCAGCGTTGAACCTGGATGTGGCCCGTCAGACCCTCAAAGGACGTGTTGGACAGGAATCTAAAGAAGAAAGAGACAGCACAGAGGTTTCAACCTGACCTTTATCTGGGCAAACATTAATTTCAGCAGGAAGAACAGAAAATCTGCTGACTCAAAGCTCACTTTTATCACTGAGCTTTGCTACCAATCCCAGGTGTGGAGAAATCGGTACTGTTACAGTATCTCCTTGTAGGGCACTGATCTATATTAGTTTTTTTAAATGTAATTTATATATTTATATGTACAGTATTATGCAAAAGTCTTATACTTAAACGTTGTTTACTACTGGGCAGTAGTGTTAGGTTAGTGTTTTTTATGCACAGCAATGTGTACTCAACCATTTCCAGGCCTCTTTCCTCATGAAAGGCCAGTAATACTTGTGGCTACCATCAAATACCTGGGTTGGCTCAGTTACTTCACTGGATTAAATTAGGTGTGATTTTTATGGAATTTTATAAATCCACAAAGCGACTGTCTTCATCTGGTCACCATAGCTACTAGGAGACTCTAGAACAAGACTTTTTACTTTGTTTAAAAAGTTGTAATAAAAAAAATTCAGCTTTCTCTCAGTCTGAGTCAACCAAAACCTCTATCATTAGGATGTAGCAGTTCAATTTCAAGTTATACAATATAAATAAATACTTACATTTTCATGTAATTGGCTTTTATTAAAAGGAAGTTTTGAGTCTACAGGTTTTCTCTTCTAAGTATGCAGATTAAAAAACTGGAATTATTGTCAGTGGTGACTGTTCACAATTAATTAAAAAAAAAAAAAAGTCAAAATTACTCAATATTGCAGCCAAGGTTGTTCTACATTGGCCTGGTCAAAGATCAGTTAGACCCCACAGCATTGTGTCCAGTTTATTATTGTGATTATACTATACTTTATGATTTTTAGTATTTAATTTTGACACAAAATCTTTTGGAAGATCAGGATTTAAGTTGGCTTTTCTGGAATACTTATGGTGGAACATCAGTATTTAAACTGGGTTCTCTGTAGTATTTAAGGTGGAACTTCAGTATTTAAACTTGTTTCGTTGTAGTATTTAGGGTGGAACATCAGTATTTAAACTGGGTTTACTGCAGTATTTAAGGTGGAACTTCAGTATTTAAACTTGTTTCGTTGTAGTATTTAGGGTGGAACATCAGTATTGAAACTGGGTTTACTGCAGTATTTAAGATAAATATCAGTATTTAAGCTGGCTTGGTCACAGTATGAGCTGTTTGGTTTTGTCTCCTACATCTCACGCTAGTTGGATGAGATGTTGCAGCTCTTTTTGGCAGGATTGCTCCTTCTAATAAACATGTTTTGTGCTGTATATTTTTAGTGGCTGGTGGAGAGGCGGAGTGATGAAAGCGATTCGGTCTGAGTGCCTATGAAGGGACACAGGTGCTCGTAACCTCTCAGCCAATCAGACCGCAAGGTCAGAAGTGTAGTGTAATATCCCTTTAATGTCCTCTTTTGTTGTGTAATTGACACCTTAATAAAAAATAAATAAATGAGAAAAGCAAGCACTGTGTAATGACATTGTACAGCTTCACAGGATAATCATCTCCCCGATGGTTTGGCTGAATTGGAATCGCAAGATTGAAGAGACATTTAGCATTTAAACAGCAGCAGGGCTTGCTGAGAGAGTTTATACTAAATGATTCGCTCTTTCACCATAGAAAACAAATAATGCCCAATAACTAGGGGGTGGAAAACTGACAAACTGCAAAAAAACAAACAAAAAAGTCTTTGTGAAATGATCTCATAGCAAGGCGATAAGTGTTTTTTTCTTAGATATTGTGTTAAAACATTTTGGCCTTTTGTAAGGTCATAAAAAACCTAAAACAACACAAAGAGTCATTGATCAGGTTATTCTGATTAGAGTGTCATTAGTTCTGATTTTCGGACCGTCACATAAACTACAGAAAATCTACTGGAAAAATCTACTTTATGTCTCACACTGAGTCGACTGCACCTTAAATTTCGTTGTTCCTTGAAAAAGTGACAATATAATAAAGATTTATCTTATCTAATCTTATCTTTAAAATGAGATTTAAATGACTATATTAAGCCAAATAATCAGCCAAAGAGGTACAAACTTAATTTAGTGAGAAAGATTTACTGAAATAAGCAGCATTATCTAGTTCTTCACTCTAAAGACTTGAAAATGAGTGAACATTTGTAAATACAGCATTTAAAAGGAAAATAATCCTCAGATAGACACAATAGTAAAAGGGACTCTGATGTATTTCTCTCCGAGTCCCTTGTTGGGATTGTATTGCTGTAATCTGAGACTCATTTTGAGCACTTTCAAACTTTTCTGGGGTGAAGAACAAGATTTTATTGCTTATTTCAGTAAATCGTACTCAGTAAATGATGCTTTCACCTCGAAGGGCAGATGTTTCTGATAGTGGAATCAGAATCAGATTCAGAATTTAGTTTATTGCCAAGTAGGTCAACCCTACAAGGAATTTTCCTCAGTATGATGGTGCTTCATTCACAGACAACACGAAACATAATAAAAGCAAGAAGTACGGAGAAACAGATAAGAATAAAAAACAGTGCAAAAGCTGTAAAATAGACCGTGAAAATACTATTATAATAATGATTAGAAAGACGTAGAAAATACACTGAATGTTGGAATATAAAATATAAGAGGTGCAAAGAGAAACAGGCAGATGAATCACATTTGAAACTAGATGCATTTCTGCGGAAAAAAAAAAGTGGTGTGATTGTGTGGTTGCAATGGAAACTGGGATTGTTGCTAGGTGAGGTGCAGCAAAACCAAAAAAGCAAAAATCAGAAAATTCATTGAGAGAATTTCTCTTTTACTGTAAAATCCCGAACACACAAACATAAAGCTTTCAATAATCTTCAGCTCATACACGCATTAGAATTCTAATAGATTTGTTAAAAAAATAACAGTATATTAAAATGTAGAAGATACACTGAATATTAAAATATGAAATATAAGAGGTGCAGAGTAACACAAGCAGATGAATCACATTTGGAATAATACAGACAGCGTACAAGATGTGATTTTACGTCTGCAGAGTCAGTGGGGGGGATCAGAGGCAGATTTGAGTCAGCGGGGGTCAGGGAGCTTGTTGCTCAAGTGCTGAGGATAAGCACTTTTTTGATGAAAATTAGATGTTTTTGTAGTTTGAAAACTTTTCTGCAGAGCAGTGATGTTTTATTAATTTGTTAATCCTGAACGAACATTTCATGATAAAAAGACAGAAATTATCCAAAATTACTTCATTACATGAACTGCAGAAGCCTAGAGAGCAACCCAACAATTTCAGAATCTAGTCTTCAGAAAAGCAGGACAAAATTCAACTTTAACCCTGTTATTCTGCATCCGAAAAATATAGAGAAACCTTGTGTCATCATCTCTCGCCTGCTCCACTGGAGAAAATCCATACAGATGGGAAGCACAGTTGTCATTTCTTGCAGATAATGGCTTTCAGTTTGCTGTTTGCTCGCATAAGACACATTATTGACAAAATGACTGAGTACCGAAACATCCAAAAACATGAGTTTATTTATAAGAATATTATGGATGAACTGAGGGAAAAAGAGCAAAAGCTGAGTTTTCTCTTCATCCCAGACTAACAGACGGAATATAAAACACTGTCCACTTTATTAGGAAGTCATGCTTCCACTCGCTGGACACTTTATTGGAAACAAATATCATGTACATCCTTGAGCTCCACTGTCCGGTACACAGTTACAGATCACTGGTCCATTTCTGATGACAGGACCACCGTTGTACTGAGATTACTCCTGCTGACCCTGGACGATGGTCTAGAGGAGAGAACACACACTGTGTACAGATTTGATGCACACCAGCAAGTTACATTAATCATAGAAAGCGAATCTGTGGAAAAAAATATAATGCCAGGACCTTTACCACTAAGTTTAAGGACATTTCTTTCAATCCTAAAATGGAAAAGAGATTTACAGAATATCCACTTTACCTTTCACAGACATTATCATTAAGTCCAAAACGACTAATTCTGTAGATTCACAGTTTATCCTGTTTACCTATGGTGGCCTAGTGGTTAGGGCGTTCGCCCTGCGATCAAGAAGTCGTGGGTTCGATTCCCAAGACTGCTAGTGGCAC
>JBBJLS010072815.1:0-10135 GCA_037577275.1 Bryconaethiops microstoma
GGCCCCCTCAAACTCCACTTGCGGATGGGTTTAGTATAGCGGCTCTCTGTGCACTCTACTCTCTCTCTCTCTCTCTCTCTCTCTCTCTCTCTCTCTCTCTCTCGCTCTCTCGTTCTGTCTCTGTCTCTCTCTCCCTCCCAGTTACTCCTCGTGTAGATGTGGGCCAGGTAAAGCTGCAAGAGGTGTTTGACCTGGCCCTTCAGCCCGGTGGTCAGTTCCCACTAAAGCTTCTTCAGCCCCCTTTTGCTCTGCTGCGGCTGCCCAGTCCAGACCTCCTGATGGTCTGTCTAACTTCTCTGCTCCTGCTGTTCTTCCTTATTGTGGGGTGAGCATAAAGGACAGAGATCATCAAATACATTTGAGAGTCAGGTCCTTGTCTGTTATTTTTCCTTCAGAAATGACTTTAAAGGGCCCATCACATGGTAAACTCAATTTTCCTCTCCTTTTAGCTCATAAAGACTGTTAAAGTTTCAAAACATGTAATTCGTTGTCCAGTCCTCACAGTATATGGCAACTAAGATATGGCACGGTAACATAAAGCGCAGTTATGACAAATGGAGCGATGGGAGCCAGATGCCTGTCTGAACAGTTTAGAGAGTGTTTAAAGAATGTGTGATTTTCAGCATGATAAATGCTTTAAATCTTTTCATCATACTCATGGAGAAGGCCAAGTAAGAGTAATGTTGTCACCAATGACTAAACTTGGTGAAGGTACCTTCATCTGTCTCTGTTTCTTCTTAGGATACTCTACTGGAAGAGTAAAACCAAGAGAAAAGACCCTGAATGCAACACCCCCAGGAAGAGATACGTCTTAACTGCTAGAGTATAATAAAATGCTCCTGCAATCATTTGGCTTGTCTTGCATGATGTACATCACATGGGCAGTCATTCCATGATCCTGTGTGGAACTGATTTGGGAGGTTGGGAGCAGTGATGTAGTGGGGTCTAGTTAGTCAATCCCCCAAAACATTCCCAACATCTGTGCTATAACAGCTTCTTTATAATCTAGATGTTGGGACACTGGTGTGAGGCTTTGATTGCATTCTGCTAGTAAGGTTCTGGATCACAAACACTACTCCAACTCCATTCTCTATCACTCCTGAGAACACAGTTCAGCTGCGCACTAGTCCTGAAGCTTGACATTGGGCATGTTGAGCATCACATTTTGTTAGCCAAGGCAATGGAAATTGTTGCAATGTGCATGCAACCAAACACCTGTGTGTGTCAGCAAAGGGGGCACCTTAAAGTGGCTCAATGTCTCACTATAAAAGGTGTCTGGACACTTTTGGACATATTGTCTAACTCTATTAGCTACTTATTAATGCTGGACAACAATTAAAATGGATTATTAATTGATTATTAATTGTGATTAATCACATTGTTATACACAAAATTCAATCATAAATTCAAAAGTAGTGTATTGTGCACTTTTATTTTAAAAGTACTGCTATATGAACAAAAGTGCAATAACAGTTGGTTTACAAACACTTTAAAAAAATAAGGAGCTTTTTAACAACAGTGTTCCCTTTAACACAGTTACACAATTACACTTAAAATATTTGTATTAAATCTCAACTTAAATATTAATGTAATCAAATCAAATATAAAACCAAAGTTATTTGCCACTGCCAGGGCATTCACATTTTATCTAGTTTGTTATAGAAAAACAAGGTACCCTCAGAGTCCAGAGCCACGATCATAACATAACAGGTACCTTCACTTCCCAATGTTCTTTTTTTTTTCTGAACAGGTGCCAGCAGAAACATTTTTCTTTTATCAGGGAGCACCATATACAGTCTAGGTTCAGTAGAGTGTCCCTGGTAGAGTGAGGTGAAGTGGTTGAGCATAAAAAAAGCTACGACCGTTCAAAATAATAGATATTTTTAAAAAACTGTGTTACTGCGCAATAAAATAATTGTTGGTGTTAAGTAAATAATGCATTAACACAATGATAGCCCTCAGAGGTAAGTGTGTGCCACACATCTAAAAATACACAACTTTACCCCAGTGGCTGAGGGCTGTACACTGATGACATATTTGATATGTTTTAGGCCAAAACCTTATTTCAAAACTATTGGGAAAAGGGCATCAGGCAGAGGATTTATAATCATGTCATATAATAACATTATGTGATAGAAATTTTATCTAGTTCCATCATGAACGATATCGGCAAGTTATGGTTACTAAAGAGAGTATCCCCGTGTACTTTATTTATAATGTTATCATTGTTATAATGTGATAATGTTGTGATTTAACATTAAATGTTGCCTTTAATTAATATGCTACTTTTAGATTCCTTTTTTATTGGTGGGCCTGTAAGAGTCATGTCTGTAAACTGAGGGAAAATCAGCAGAAGACAGCCTTACCCCAGCAGCCTGTGTTGTGTAAAGGCCCGGCTGGACAGTTCAGCAATTTAAAGCTCCTTTCGTGATGCTAAATTTAGTCAGACATGACTCAGTGCATGATCCCACCCTTTCAGCGTAAAACTGGCTTCGTAGTTTGTTTCTTTGTCTCCTAGCAATCCTGGCAATGAGGTATGATGTCAGTGTAGAAACAGACCTTCTGTTTTTACACAGGAATGTATCATTCTAAGACACAAGGAAAAGAGTCGTCATTGATATCCTGATTTAGAGTTCTCAGGGTCTTCTAAATTCTGTACAGCATCAGACTGGGGTTGTCCTGAGACTGCATTGGGGTCAGGCTCCTATCAAGCTCGGGTTGGCTTTAGGTCAGACTGGCCGAGGTAAAGCTTGGATTGGACTGAGGTTGGGCTCAGGACAAGCTCTGGTCAAGCTGGGGTTGGGTTCAGGACAGGCTAGGTTCGGGCTCGGGTTCATTTTCTAATGAGATGGAGATTTTGCGTACTCTCTCCTCTCCATGCTCTCTCGCCCTTGCATGTATGTGCTCTCTCTAGTTTCTAGCGTCCGCATGTGCTCTCTATAGTTTCTAGCTTGTCGTAATGTTAGCCAAATTTTGAACAGCCCCAGTGTTTAATGAGTTTAATGAGTTTGCAGTATATACAAGTTTGAAAGGTACAACAGAAAACACCTTCTAGAGGCTGAAACGTCCCTCCACAGTCTACATAATTCAGCGCAATTTCAGCTGTAATCAGTTGACTTTGCTGTGTTTACTGTGTTGCCAACTACTGGTGAAGGAAACCTTGTTTCCATGTGATCGTAGCAATTGCACTGGGAAATATGTATGTTACCATTACAGCAGCACATAATAGTGCAAGTACCATAAAGTGAATCTTATTTGTTTGGTGGGTTTGTAAAGAAGGCACCTGTTCTATCATCAGTCCAGTTCTAGACTCTTAAAAATAAAGGTTGGCTTTGAGGGACAGTTGTGTTGTGGTTCTTTAAATGTGTTCTTTAAACTAATTTTTCCATTTCTGAATAATTAAATGGTTAAGACGTAACTAAAGTAATTCAGAGTGGTTTGCTGTGAAATGATCTACTCTAGTCAAACGTAGTCAGAGTCGCAGTGGTGATGACGGCCAGATTAACCACTAACATAATTCGTAAGTGTCAGGAATCAATTGTAACGATGTGATGTTTTAAAAATGGTTCCAATCAATGTATTGGGACCTAAGTGCAGAGACTGGAATGAACATCAAGAATGCTGCCAGTCAAAGAAGTGAAAACACTCGCTGTGAACGGGAAAGAACTCCCTGCAAGGAGCAGGTGGAAAAATTTTTACCGTGAGCAGGGCTCAAACCTGCTCTACTGGGGAGCAGGGCAAGAGTGTTAAGAAATGCCTGTTATGAGGGATCATCCTGAAAACAGGCAGGAAGAGAAATGGATAAGTTAAAAGTGCCCGTAGGAAACAGACTGGCAGGTCCAGAATGAGCAGACAAATAGGGTGTCAAAAGAGAAAAGGAAAAGGAAGAACAGACGTGTGTGCCTAACTGACAATATGCTGAGCGTATTTGTGAAAATGTTCTGAAGAGGGTGCCCAAAGGGAGTGCTAAAGATCCTAAGGAGAGCGTAGGTCTGGAACGAATGTTCAGAAAGTGGGAGTTCCGGAAGAACAGACAAAGGGGGAACAGTATGAATTAAACGGACAGGAAGAAAATGAGAGGCAATACATCCAGAGAATGGGCGGCGAAACAACTGAACTCCTGAAGGAGCAGAAGAGCTAGGAAGCTCAAGGAACACCCGGACCTTTTCGGAGAGCAAGGAATAGTTCAGAATTACCCAGGTCTGTGGGTGACGGGGCGAAGTCCACTGACCACAGCTAGATCTATCTTTCCCTAACATTCCCTGAAGACTTAGCATTCTGCATATTTGCGACCCCTGGTTATGAAAGTACCACCGATCAGAATGATTACATGGGAGGAGGTTCCCTAAGCGTCCCCCAGGTGCCACTGGTCAGAATGCTCATGAGGGGGAAGGCACCCTGGGTCTTCTCCAGTCGAAAAGAGTGGCGGTGCCAGCTTTGGGACTCCCTCTGGTGGCAAGCTGAGGGAACAACCATCAGTGCAGCCCCAGGCTGGCCCCCTACATCAGTCACATTTTCATTTATGAACTGGTGAGGGAAAACATCACTATAGACTATCTGGAAGTTCTAGATACATCACTGCCTGGGAATACAATCAGTAGCCTAACTACTGGGTTTCCATCAGACGGTGGCAGCTCTGTGGCAAGATTCTTTCTTGAGTCATTCCGCTACATACTAAAAAATTTGCTACAAGGTATATTATATTGTGTAGTCTATAAGATATGTAAGTATATTATATATAAGGTAAAACATATGTTAAAATGTCTATTACAGGCTTTGGATAAAACATGGTAGGCAACTACAAGCCTCAGATGTACATGTTTAATGCGGAAAGGCCAAAAGTCATCACATGCAACATCAGTAACTGAGCTCCGACTGAGCTACTGGAATTCTTTAGGAGGGCTAGCAAAAGTATTGTATTGCATTGTATTCCACAATCTTTTGATATTCATGTTCTCCATTCGTTATAAGCTTTTTCAGGGAACCAAAAGTGATTCTTCATCATCGTCACTCCAAAAAATACTTGAATGCTGAACGTAATACTGGGGGGACGACAATGATTGGGAGATCACAGGCAGCAGGTTGGACAGTGGGCGTATGAGGTTCATGCAGTTGCCTGCTTAGTCAACATAGCTCAGCTTCCTTTTTAAAATCAGTTTCAGATGTGCAGTGGAAGAAACTCCAAACCCTCTGACGCAGGGAGGGTGAGTGAGACAGGGCAGGAAGGGTGCGGATAATTGCAAACATTCATCTGGTGAGTAAGTCACTCTCTTTGGCAAGATCAATCCTCAAGGAATGGGCAGAGGTTTAAAAATTTTCTCACATTTTCCATCCCTTATCTGAGTGAACAAATTTGTCCAGTAGATTAAAATGTTAATCACAAGTGACGAAATAGGGACGGCTTTATCAAAACAGATGGGAAAGCATTCTGTTCAGCATTATATTTCATGATTCAAATTCAGACCACACTGAATGAGTGTGCAGGCTGGCCCACATCTGACTTGGTTTTACTCATGAGAAAAAACATACTTCAATAAAAAAGAGTGGCCTTTTAACTCGAACTTACAACATTCCAACAGGAGGACAAATTCAAATCTAGAGGCATTTGTCTTGAAGTAGAAAAAAACTCTCTGTCGTAAAAAACTTTTGTTGGCACATCTGACCATAGAACCTGGTGCCAGTTTCAGTAGCATCTAGTGAACCCCAGGTACTTATGTTTGAGAATAGATTAAATAAAAAGCACATTTCTGGCATGCATAAATTTGTTGACATGGCAGTGTTGGCTAAATTTTTTTGGTGACTCCGAAACACTACCATCTTCTGAAATTGTACAACAGCTATCTTTGAAGAAATGTTTGGCCCTGCAACTATCCTTCTCCTCATTGTGCAGTGGGGCAACAATCAGATGCACCACAGCCCTGGTTGTTTTCAACTCGGATATGGGCATTTTTAAGCGTGTGGCTATTTGTAGAATCCTTGCCTAATTTATGAAGTCCAAAATTTGTCTCATTATATTAGTGTATTCTCTAATATGTTCCTCATGGTGATGATTGACTAAGGGCGCTTCTCTAGTTACCAAGACTAAAAAATTGAAAATAGCTTTTACCATCAAGCCATTTGTCAACTCAACTACAATACTTGAACACACACACCACACCTCACTGGATGCACACACAAACTACACTTTGCACTTTTTCACTCCATTTTTATTGTTATTAAAAAAACAAAAAAAACTCTTACTCTGTGCAAAACTGTTACTTAACTGCTACTTTACTGGTGCTCACTCCTGTCACTTTATCTCATGTGCAATAATGCTGTACACATATATATTTTATTTTCTCCTCTTTTTGGAAATTGTAATTTATATTGCTTATGGTTTTGTATACTTTTTAGGACATCTTTTACTCTTTAACTTTATATTGTTATTTTTTATTGCTGAGTGACTTGTCTTCTCTCGTCAATCACATTTCATTGCAATGTTGTCCCAGTGCTAACATGCATAGGACAAATAAATCTGAAACTGAAACAGAAACTGAACCTAGTTACACCCCTTCCAGTCACAATGTTGCAGTCTCTAATCTCCTTCAAACTCACCGTCAAACATAGGATATAATCCACCTGCGTGCCGCTTCCTCCACTCTTATATGTCCCCCTGTGCTCCTCCCTCTTCTTAAATTACATGTTCACCTCAGCCATTTTCATTCTCTTTGCAGAATCCACTACCATCTGACCTTCTGCATTCCTCTCCTTGACACCATATCTACACATCACCTCCTCATTACCGCTGTTCTCTTTACAAACATGTCTATTAAAGTCTGCTCCAATCACAACAATCTCTCTCTTGGGTACACTCTGCACCACTTCATCCAAAGCTCCAGAATCCTTACTTCTCACACCCAATCTGTGGGGCACTAACAACATTCAGCATCACGCCTTTGGTTTCTAACTTCACACTCATCACTCTGTGTGACACTCTTTTCACTTCCAGGACACTCCTAACATACTCTTCTTTTACAACAACACCGACGCCATTTCTCCTCCTATCCAGACCATGATAGAACAATTTGAAACCTCCTCCATTACACCCGGCCTTATTTCCCTTCCATCTGGTCTCCTGCACGCCTGCGCATTATAAAAACCTTCCTTCCCTCTATCATGTCAGCTACCTGTCCCTCTACCTGTCATACCTCCAGACACACCTTCTTCTTTGTCCAACAGTAACCCAATTTCCACTACCACGCTGTTGGCTAACAGTACCAGTGGTGGTTGTTGTCAACCCGGGCCTCGACTGATCTGGTATGGGAAATTTTCTGGTTGTCCACATATTTGACTTGCCAAAGTTTTACACTGGATGCCCTTTCTGACGTAAACCTCCCCATTTACCCGTGCTTGGTACCGGCACTAAGAAATACACTGGCATGTGCACCTCCAGTGGCTGGGTTCCCGTGGGAAGTAGATATTGAGTGCCTTTGCACAATGCTGCATTGGCATGGGGGTGGCATGGAATTCTTCGGGCAACCCTGGTCAAAATTTCTTGTACTGTGGCATGAGATAAACTGATCACCAAAAGGTATAAAGCTAAAGATGAATTATTTTTTTTTACATTTTAATATTAGTGTTTTATTTTTGTTTTATACAATTTTAGAGGGTGAGAAAAGTTAATGAGTAAAATTTTTGCCCAAGAGATTTGAGCTCTCAGATCATTTTTACCGTGACCTTACACCTTGATTGGCTCTTTAGGGCTATAGCTTATTCACGATTATTGTTATGAATATCTAGGTGAGGCAAAATTCAAAACTTCAGCAATCAGAAGCCATGAGCACCTCAAAGTAGCTGCCTAGCATTCTGAAAAGACTGCAGTTGCCTAAAATACTGTTATTAAGAAATGACAATTAACAGGAATGGTTGAGGTTAAGCTGATGTTTGGAAGATCAAGAAGACTTTCTGAAATAATTGCTTGTAGGATTTCTAGAAGGTCTACAAAGACCTTCAAAAAGATTTAGCAGATACTGCAGCGCAGGTGCACCTTCCTACTGTGTAGCAACACCTTCACAAATAGCATCTGATGACAAACAGAATCATCAGAAGAACACCATTTCTGTGACCTAACCACATAATTCAGTGTCAGACAAATATCTAGACAAACTACAATTAAGCCTTTTGGGGGTACATTTGGAGACACACACAAGAACAACACACCTCCATCTGTTAAGCAAGGGGGTGGATCAGTCATGATCTGGGCTCAATTAGTGGCACAGGGAACATTTCACTGCTAGAGGGCAGACTGAAATGAAAAGAGGATGGTTTCTACAAGAGCATAATGATCGTACATGCACCTCAAAATCCACAATACATCAAGAGGTTCAAGCTCAACGTTTTACCATGGCCCTCATGTAAGATGGCCCAATAATATCACATATCTACAAGCATTTTGGGAAAAAAATGGGTAAAATCACCCAGACAACAGCTTAAAGACTTTACAAGCTGTGATACATGGTGCTCCCTCCTATTTAACACTCCCTTTTAACACAAATTGTACAAAACAAATAAACAAATCCTGCTTCAAATGTTTACAAGAACTTTCTCCAACTTTACAAGAACCAGGGATGCCCATTTGTTTTGCATGTCACTGTACACACAAATGGAATCTGTTTTTATATGATACAGTACTGGTAATCTATAATATAATATATAATTAACAATAATTGACAATAGCAAACACTAAACAGAAGATACTTTTAGAGGTTGTATTCAGTATTTTATCTAATTTGGCAATATCATTCACTAATAAAAGTCTTTGGCTTGGATACAGTGGCACTGAGGAAAAGACAGGAAGCAGAGCTGGAGGTGGCAAAGCTGAAAATGTTTAGATTTGCATTGGGTGTGACGAGGATGGACAGGATCAGGAATATGTTTATTAGAGGGAGAGCTGGAGTTGGACCTTTGGAGGAAAGTTCAGACAGCCGAGATTGCGTTGTTTTGGACATGTGCTGAGGAGAGTGCTGTCAGAAGGATCCTGAGGAGAGACTCTGAGTGTGTTGGGAGAAGGATGCTGAGGAGAGACTGAGTGTGTTTGGAGAAGGATGCTGAGGAGAGACTGATTGTGTTGGGAGAAGGATGCTGAGGAGAGACCCTGAGTGTGCTGGGAGAAGGGTCCTGACAGTATGTGAACCTTTTGTAATTTAATTGTTTTCTCCATTAATATGTCATAAAATGTAACCTGATCAAGTCTAAATCAAGGGTAGTGACAAATATAATGAGCCTAAAATAAGAACACATGAAATCCTTATTTTTCATGTCTTTGTTGAGAACAACCATAAAAAACTCATAGTGCTATTGAAAAAAGTATGTGAACCCTCGAGTTAATGACCTCAAACAGCTAATCGGAGTCAGGTGTTAGCATACCTGGAGTCTTGTTAAGAAAATGTGTTGTGGACTAGAGCTACTCTGACAGACTAAAACCACTAAAACATTTTGAGAAACAACCCAAAGATTTGAAGGCATCATTGGAACTGGCTAACATCTGTGTTCATGAGTCTACAGCACGTAAAACATTGAACAAGCAGGGTGTCTGTGGCAGGACACTACAAAGAAAGCCGCTGCTGACTAATAACATTCCTGTAGACCTGAAGTTTGCGAAAGAGCACATTGTCACTCCACAGTCTGTACGTAAGCTGAAACTCTGTAGAAGTTTAAAGTGATGAAACAGGACAAAGACCCAAAATACCAGGGCAAGTCCACAACAGAATGGCTTAAGAAAAACAAAATCTGCCTTTTGGGGTGCCCAGGTCCGAGTTTAGACCTCAACCCGATAGAGATGCTATGGAATGTCTTGAAGAGATCTATAACCAAGAGCCGTCCGAAGAATATGGCAGAGCTAAAACAGTTCTGCCAGGGCTAAAATTCCTCCTGAAAGATGTGCAGGTCTGATCCACAGCTACAGAAAGCGTCTGGTTGAGGTTATTGCTGCCAAGAGTTGGGTCAACCGGTTATTAATTATTAATTATTAATCCTTGTGTCCTTTTTTTTAGGCACATTATATTTGTCAGTGACCTAGATGAAGATCAGATCACATTTTATGACAAATAAATGCAGAAAACCATGAAATTCCAAAACCATGAAATTCCAAAAGGTA
>JBBJLS010072816.1:0-10133 GCA_037577275.1 Bryconaethiops microstoma
AGAGAGAGAGAAAGAGAGAGAGAGAGAGAGAGAGAGAGAGAGAGAGAGAGAGAGAGAGAGAGAGAGAGAGAGAGAGGAGCAGAGTGCCTAAGTAACCTCATTCCTCCTTCATATTTCTAGTCAGTCAGGGTCAGTTCTGTATGGCTGGATGGTTTTGATTTCAGTAATCCAAGCAGTAATTCTGTTCAAACTACAGAGAGAACATTAATCAGGTCTGAAATTCTGGCTCTAACCAGTTTAAAGCCCGAATCTGACCTGACGTGAACCACAGCTCCAGCTTTAGAATCCAAACTCGTCCCAAGCCCAATTCAAGCCCAGTTAGTTTTCATAGTGACTATGCTAAAGAGCTTGCCCTCAGGTTATCTTTAAACAGAACAACAGAAACAGAAACAGCTGAACCGAGATTTCTCCATCAATACACTGGTGCCTGGGTGATGCAGGCAAGTGAAGAAAACAAAGAGATGAAAACTAAGCCAAAGTCACACCAAAAACACTATATGTCAATAAGTCAAGACATGTTAGGTGTCTAAAGGTAAACTTTGTTGTCTCAGCTATTTCATGACAAGATGGCTTTCTCCCGATTATAAAGAGAACAAAAGGACACACAGAATACACATATACACTACATTGACAAAAGTATTGGGACACATGACACAACCGGGAGTATAACGACACTACATTCAAATGCGTACATTTTAATATGGAATTGCTTCCCCCTTTGCAGTTATAACAGCTTCCCCTCTTCTTGGAAGGTTTTCTGTGGGAATTTGTGCCCATTCATTCTGCAGAGCATATATAAGGCACTGATGTTGTACGAGAAGGCCTGAGACCGAACTCATCCAGCCATGCCTTTATGGAGCTTGCGTTGTGCTCTGGGGCACAGTCATGCTGAAAACTCTGAAAAACAGGTGTCCCAAAACTTCTGTCCATTTAGTGTGAATAAACTATCAATTTAAAGTCCGAACTAGAAGTGAAAAAAGTGTCTTTTTTAACATCCAAAAAATGCTGCATCAGCAGTCAAGTGGAAATCAAACAGAATATTGGAATATAACTGTGTGCTTTATAAGCACCAATTCAATATAAATGTACAGTCAATCTATGAAAACTCAGACAGTAGACCCAAACATGGGTGATTTAATGGATAGGCATATCCCAGTCAAAGCTTAGCTACCCTAAAAAATTCAGAATCTCTGATTTGTTTATTTTAAATGTTTTTTAATCCTCTGATCACACCCTCAAACATGCTGCCTGGACTCTCTGGATTGTTTCAAATCAGAGATTTGATGCTGATTGGTGGCTGTATCTGATGCATTTAATTATACAGTCAGATCCAAAGAGCGAAGAAGAGAGTACAAGAGTAGAGTTTGATCTGAAAGTTTGCCGAAGTAATGGGGTTTTTAAGTTCACTCACATCTGAGACAAATCACCAGCTAGCAACTGACTGCTGTATCTCTCAGGAGGTGGTGTGGTTTGAGAGCGTGTTTTGAGAAAAACAACTTTTTAAGGACATTATGAAAGAGTGTGTGTTATATGATGATCCATGGGTTGTGTCGATGTTATATAATGACGTGACTGAGCTACTAATGTTGGCTGTGGTTAAAACAGCCGCTTTTCTGTGTAAATAGCAAGCCATTTGGGATATGTGGAGGAGGGGTTTCATTGTAAATGGGGCTACAGTCGATTTGTTGACTCAGGGTGCAATTAACCAGGGTGGGAGTGTGAAAATTTGTGATTTAATTTATCATGATAATAATTTAAGGATAAAGTTTTTGAATAAGACTCCTGACATTATATCCCCACAAATAGCATGATTCTTGCTCAGGAACCCAGTGGTGGTTTGCTGAAGGTAGGATTCGAACCCATGACCTCTTGGTCCAGAGACAAGTATCCTACCCACTAGGCCTCCACCACCAGCATCACTACCTCACTGCACCTCACCTACTTCTCTTCATCACTGTATTTCAACTGCCTCACCACTTCACTGTATCTCACTTGCCTCTCTACCTCACCTGCCTCACTACCTTACTGTATATCACCTGCCTCACTACCTCACCTGTCTCTCTACCTCACTGTATCTCACCTGCCCCTCTACCTCACTATATCACCCCTCCTCTCTACCTCACCTGCCTCTATACCTCACTGTATCTCATCTGCCCCTCCACCTCACTGTATCTCACCTGCCTCACTACCTCACCTGCCTCACTACCTCAATGTATCTCACCTGCCTCTCTACCTCACTGTAGCACACCTGTCTCTCTACCTCACTGTATCTCACCTGTCTCAATACCTCATTGTATCTCACCTGCCTCTCTACCTCACTGTAGCTCACCTGTCTCTCTACCTCACTGTATCTTGCCTGCCTCTCTACCTCACTGTAGCACACCTGTCTCTCTACCTCACTGTAGCTCACCTGTCTCAATACCTCATTGTATCTCACCTGCCTCTCTACCTCACAGCATCTTCCCTCAAAAAAGAGATGCGAAAGTTAAACCAGCTTCATTACTACCCTATCCAGCCAAGCATGACCTGCTGTTCTTCTTCTTGAAAGAAGTCCTTGCTGTTAGAACACACTGCAACCCATGATGGGTAATGGCAAAATAATAAAGGCCCTTTCCAAGCATCATTTACTGATGCATCTCTACTACAGCAGAAGTTTGGGAGGCTTCCAAGTTCAGCCTATCAGCAGGCAAACCGGATGAAAGCCCTGAAAAAAAAAAAAAACACTTTAGAACATGTCAGAAGCTCAGAGAGCAGCAGGCAGCAAGAGTGCGGTGTGGTTCTGGAGAAAAAAGGCCAATGTGAAGCACCACAATAAAGCCGAATGGGGAAATAATGAGAAACCTCTCTCTCCATTCAGCCCTCTATTCAAAAGAGCCTCTTCCGGCCGCAGTCCGCAGGCAGTCGGGAAATGGAAAAACTTTTTCATTTTTCGATTGGAGCGAGTGGAACGGCAGAGGCCTCTCATCCCAGAAGCTGAAATAGTGTGAGATAGAGAAGGGGAAGCAGAGAAAAGACAAAATCGGATGGATGGTGGGGAGACGGGGATGGGTGCACACTGTCATTCTGCAAGTCAAGGAGAGAAAAAGAATAAAAGTATTCTGGACTTGTCAGGTCCTTCAATCCTTCAATGTCACTCTATTTCAGCACTATCAAAAGGTAACCATTCTAATTAAAAATATATATAACAGTATATTTTTGGAAATTACTTCAGCAAGATTAATGCAGTTATTGTAAAAAAAAATGTGATTTGGTATGAACTAAATTGTACACTTGTTTTGAATACCCACCATGTAGTTATCATTTGTAATAGTAGGGATGGGTAAGGATAGGATACTGATACTGCTTATCAATTCTGATATTTATCGATACTCACTGATTCTACTCTTGTAATTTGGTGCAAAAAATAAAGACGTCACATGAAAAGATTTTATTGTGACTTTTCTGAGAAAGAAGGAGCCAAACTGTGTCCTGAGTTTTCTGTAAATATAGTGAAGGAGGAAGCAATCGCCACAAATGTTTGGTCAATAAATGTGTGATTTTAATGATCCGGTCCAGCATCAACTATCAGAAAATGCAGCTGTGTTGGACACTGTCAGCAGCACTGTCTGTCCAGGGGCTCCTCTAAATTTCAGTACTGACTAGTCAGCAACTGGAACAACTTTAGTACCATTTCTTGATACAATGTAACAAACCTCCAGGCTGCTTTAGGGACTTGAGCCCCTGCTTTTTCTTTGTGCCTAAGTTAACAGTGCCCATTTGGATAACCTCTAAATGTTTAATAGTACCACTGTGAAAAGCCCTCATAAAATTTAAAATTATCCCCAAGGAAAGTCCCAGTTTGGCAGTGTCTGTAAATTTACAAAAGGACATTAAATACTGCCTGCTTGATCACACACTACTGCTATTTATCATATTTAAACTTACTTACTTATTGCCTGATTGATTGCTTGAATGATTGGTTGGTTGGTTGGTTGGTTGGTTGATTAACTGACTCATACATTGATTCATACATTGATTCATTGATTGGCCTGTCAAGCTTGAAAACCTGAAGTTTAATTAAAATTTTACAACACATGACACTGTAGGGTATGTTATGAATGGCAATAAAGAGTCGCCATCCCCGACCGTCTATATTTTAAAAGTGATGTAGGCCAGTTCTAGGTTAGAACTAGTATTAGTTCAAGCTCTGTTAGTTTAAGTTTGATAAAAAGGTCAGTGCTGTACTAATGTCTGGCCGAAGCTTTTCTGAGCAGCTAATTCCTATCACTGCAAATTGTTAATGCACAGCTTGGCTTCTGGAATATGTTCGATGTTCATGATATTACAACACGCAAAGAAAGGACAGAATCAAGACCACCCTGCCAGAGCTACTACACTTTAGCCGTGATGCCTGGATGACTGTCTAAATCCCTGCTTTAGACAGTCAAACACCATTTAGTTAAACACACATTTACACACATTTAGTTAAACACACATCCATAATCCCAAATCTTACATCAATTTAAACTTTCTGTAAGAAAACATCTTAAAAATCTTTGAAATATTGTTTTTAAACAGTCTGCTGCCACTGGCATGTGTACATGGCCGTGGTCATGACTGTGCAGTCTCAAACACCCACACAAATCTGACAGAGAGTTCTGTGTAACTTCTAACTCCATTTTAACTTATATTTGCTCAATAAGTCAATCATCAACTGTGCAAGATTATAATTAATCCATTTTTTTTAAACATGGATCAAAAATCCTAATAAGAGCTCTCTCAGAAGTGCCTGCACAAAATCTATTAACCTTTTTGATACATCTGTGAATAAAGAGTTTTACAAACATGCCTATTCCAATTTAAATGGGGGAGTTAACATCTCTCACTGACATACACACGAAAGTAATTGAAATTGAAAAAAAAACATTTTCAAACTGAATCATGAATCTTGAAATGAATCTGTCCAACTGTTGTCAAAATGTTGTTGCTATGGAAACATGAAAAGGTAAACAAAGGCATGTAATCCTTGAAAATATTTAACTGAATAAACAAATTAATCACATTTCACTCTGTGTTTGATTGTGACCTTTGCTATTTCTGCATGTGGCAGAAAATGACTACTTCGGATAGAAACATTTTAACTAGAAAACATTACAATATCTATATTTGTTCGTTTCATATATGGGTGGGGAGTAAGGCAGTCCAAAACAAACTTCCTAACAGGCCACACTGACATAAACTCTTGAATAGCTAAGAAAAAGAAGGAAAAATCTGGATGTCGTGAATTTTACACAAACAGATTTTAAAAAACATGCAGTTAGTCAGAGCGACTGACAGAATTCCAAAGTCCATCTTGGAGTACAGTTCCTATCAGAAGGACAGCATAAGCCATATCTAAAGGTTGTGCTGATTTACACCCATGTTCTCTGCGCTTCTGCACTGCAGTTTAGTCTAATATGTATTAAATTACAACACAATTCACTTGTTTTTTTTATTTCAAACAACACATGCCTTATTTGAGAACCCACAATATCTGTACCTTCAAATAAACACACCCACATCTAGTCTGGATGATGTGGTGCACTGTATGATTTTAATACTGTCCTCATATGCGCACACACACTCACACACACTCACACACACTCACTGATGCCGCATCACAGAGAGACTGGAGAGTGTACAGAGGGAGTAAGTGAGATGAGCAGTCAGTCTCTTTAATCCTCTCCTCCTTCCAACACTGTCTTTCTTCAGCTGACTAGGATGCACCAAAGAGGATTAGAGGAGTGAGTGAAGAGTGTGTGTGTGTGTGTGTGTGTGTGTGTGTGTGTGTGTGTCTCAGGTTTAGCTCTCTGAGGTACTGGCCGACTTTAACTCTGTTTCAGCTCCATTTGCTCATTCTGGACCTACATGGCTGTGATTTGCTAAGGAACCAACAACCTTTCAGTCAGTAAGAAGAATCAGCTGCTAGCATTTAGTTAACATTAAGCAGCTCCTTGGCTAAAACTTCATGCTCAGAACACTCTTTCTTTCTTTTTCGGATTATTGTTAAAACTACATACTGAAACTCTGTTGGCCCAAAGAAAAAGAGACCAAAAAAGAGAAAACTGCAGTGTGTATATCAAAGGGTGACTTTCGACCTCCCCTGAGATGAGTCCAACTACTACTGACATTCTACAAGCCAATGCCTGGCACGCACACACACACACAAACACACACACACACACACACACACACACACACACAGAGAGAAAGAGAGACAGTGGAGGCCCAGCAGCCAGCACAAACAAAAAGAACAAAAGTGCCAGATGTTCTGAAAACACTGAGCTGCACATTTAATGTCCTGCTTTTCATGCATGCACACACACACACACACACACACACACACACACTCACACACTAACACACACTCTCTCACACACACTCACACACAAGCAAATGCTGTATGATAAACAGGGCTTGGAGGATTGCTTTATAAATGCGCTTGGGTACAGATTTCAATTAACTGTTAAAATGGTTTCTGTAATCTAATCTCAAGGCTAACTGTCTTAAAAGACACAAATAGAGTGGATATAGAAAAGAATCACCATATTCTAAACAACTTTTTGCTTTGCAGCCTGACCACAAAAAAAATTACTCCATATAACTTTCAAGTTTAAGATGACAGCAACAGTTCAGAAAAAAAATAAATAAATAAAAACCAGAATCACTGATATGAATAAAGGATCACACAATATCAGGTGTAACTAATCACCTTCTCCACT
The DNA here is from genome assembly GCA_037577275.1 of Bryconaethiops microstoma. NCBI lineage: Eukaryota > Metazoa > Chordata > Actinopteri > Characiformes > Alestidae > Bryconaethiops > Bryconaethiops microstoma. Next base: position 6,741 of record JBBJLS010072816.1, read on the forward strand.
GCACAGCAAGCTATTTGGCTTCCACCTGTGACTCAGCATAAAAACAACATTAATTCAGCATAAAACCAGCTATTCCTGGAGCATTGGTAGAGCAGCTGAAAGCTAACTATCAATTATGGGTGGCAAGGCACTGTCAAAAGATCTCAGGGATAAAGATGTGGACAGACACAAGTCAGAAGATGGATACAAAAAAAATCAAAGGCTTTATCCATCCCTAGGAGCACAATAATATCTATAATTAAGAAGTGGAAAATGTTTTGTATAGCTTGCAACCTCCTTGTATCAGACCGTCTCCAAACTGGATGGAAGACAGAGAAAGAAACTGGTCAGAGAGGCTATGGCAAATTTGATATAGTTATAGGAATTTATGGCAGTGGTCATGGTCTTCATGTGATAATTTCATGTGTTAATGTGCTCCACAAATGTAGCTTGTATGGGAGGGTCACAGGACAAAAACCACACCTCAAGAAAAGCCACATTAAGTTTTGATTGAGCTTCGCCAAAATGTACCTTGAAGATTCTGTTATGGTCAGATGAGACTAAAAGCAAACTATTTGGCCTCTACATCAAATGGTACATCTGGCAGAAAGCCAGTACAGCTCAACATCCACGGAACACAATTCCTACTGTAAAGCATGGTGGTGGCAGCATCCTTTTGTGGGGATGTTTCTCTGCAGCATGGACTGAGGCACTTGTCAGGACAGAGGGAAAATGGATGGGGCAAAGTACCATCAAATTCTTGAGGAAAACCATCCAAGTTATTGAGGCAACCCTGTTGCCTTCTGTCAGAAACTTGTCAATGAAAAGACGGTTCGCCTTCTTCACAATGGCCCAAAGCACATAGCAAAGAACCCAGACTTGAACCTTATTGAAAATCTGTGGAATGACTTGAAGATTGCAGTCCACCAGCGGCCACCATTCAATCTGACTGAGCTTGAACAGTTCTGGAAAGAAGGGTGGGCAAATCTTGTTGGTAGAGAAGTATCCCAACAGATTCAAGGCGGTAATTAAAGTAAAAGGTGATTCCACACAGTACTAAGACAGGGAGGGAAGGGTGATTCTTTATCCATCTGGTCTTTTTTTTTCTGAACTGTTGCTATCATGTCTTTCACTTGGCTGTTGCATTGGGCAAATACAGCTGAATATTTTTGCATGTGTCTTCATTTTAGAGTGCAAAGCTACAAAATGTGTATATTTTGAAGGCATGAATCTTTTCTGAGCCCTCTGCGTATAAAGAGAAGAGGGAAACACTTTCAAAACTTTAATGTAATATCATTTAATATTTTGATGGGTTTATGGCTCAGATTATAACACTGGCGGAGGAAAGGGGATCTTCCAGTCACAACAGTGATGAAAGAAACTGTGCAAGAAAAGTGACATTTACCACATGAAGAAAACAACATTTAGCTTTGTTTGGACCATTTCTGCAGATTCTTTGTTGTGAGGTTTTTCTTCCTCCCCATGTTGTGCTGTCCCTTTCTCTGCCACTGACTTTGGCAGACAAATTTAGTTTGTAGACACAAATGGAGGAATCTGCGAAAGTACAAATACAGCAGCTCATCCAGTGTCAGGCTCAATACTTCCACTGCGAAAAGTTCAGATCAAACCCCTCTGAAATTAGCAGTAAGTGCAATTACAGACACTGCATTGATTTAAGCTGCTATTCTCACCTCACTAAGGAGCGATATACCCTCTGTAATTAGAAAAGAGCCAATAAGTGCTTTAGCAGATGATTTCAAAACAATAAACAGAAAAAAATAAAGGCAGTAAAGACTGAAATCACAATTAAAACACAATCACAAACCACACAGAAATTAAATATGTTAAACGTAAAGGTCATGGACTGCCTTCCTGGTCAAATGAGGTGGTTTGATAATGAGAATAATAATGATTTCATGTTAGATAGGGCTTTTCTAAATACTTAAAGTCGGTTTATAAAGAGCAGAAAGATAAAGGAGACAAAAAACAAACATCATAATAAAACATCATAATAACACACAAAGAACACCATCACAGAACACTGCCAATAATTATGAGCTCATTTGAAATGGTAGGTCTTAAGAAAGTGTGTAACTGAGATTGCTGAGGAGTTTTTAATGTGAACAAACCATCGGAACAGACCTTAAGAAGCAAGTGGAAGCTCAAGCTCTCCAAACTAATTAACAAAGTTTTTCCAGATGGTCAAATAGACGAAAAGAAAACTGATGACTGAATGTAATGTAATCTTGCTGGCAATCGCCGCTTTTTTGATGTTTCTGTAATCTCGTTGTACGACTTTTTTATGTAACTGTAACAGACTCCTGCATTCTGACTGCGTAAAAAAATGACATGCGTTCTGCACTGATGATAAATGTGTGTGCACATGTTTAGGCTGTTCAATATATTGCAGTACTCACACACAACCCTCTTACAAACACACATCATCAGAAATGCTGCTGTCCATCAGTTACAAGACCCTTATCATGGAAAACAGTGAACGTTTCAAAAGACATCATTCTCTTCCCTGTACATACAGTCCTTTCTTAGAAATTAGGATGCAAAAACAGCCCGTTTTGAGGTTATTGTTTTTGTGATGTTACAAAAATCCACGCAAATGTTTGAACACCAGCAGTACAATTTCCATTTTTTGTTGATTTTCTAAGTGCAAACAGTTTAAGACAGTTTAATAAAGTCAACTACAACATTTTAGGGCACAGTTTCTATTTGTTTGCTGAATTTAATACATTAGAAGGTTACTCAGGTCACATTTTATTCTTTTTTGTTAAATTCAACAAATAAACAGGAGTTCTCTATAGACCACGTGCACACACTAACTTAGTACATCATCTATTCCTCGCTGCATATTCCTAATTACATAGAGTTGTTTGCAGTAATGTGATTGGCTATGCCCTCAGAGTGAGAATTTAAAGGAGAACTGAATAAACTCATTAATTCATTCATTCATTTATTTTCTGTAAACTGCAGTAAAAGATGCATTGAAATGCACTAAATTCCCTTTAGTGTCTATGTCTCAGAGCTTATTTATCACATGTAAAGCAAAACCCCCATCACTGCAAGGGACCTACAACCCTGGGTGCAACCACACATCACTGGTCAAGATGTAACTGTACAGACAGTCGTCATATTTTGTATGATCATGCATGTTCAGAGCCTAAAGAGGATTTTCTCTTATTGACCTTCTAACCAGTAACAGTTGCAGATTGAAACAGTCAACACTTATCATAAACCACTTCACACTGTGAAAACACCCATTTCACAAAGGGATCAACTGCTGCTGAGCTTTTGTCAGAGGGAGGAGGGGTAGGTAGGGAGGGAGCGAGAGAGAGGGAGGGAGAGAGGGAGATGGAGGGAGAAAGGGAGGGAAGGAGAGAGAGAGAGAGAGAGAGAGAGAGA
>JBBJLS010072817.1:0-10130 GCA_037577275.1 Bryconaethiops microstoma
GAGGTCATGGGTTCGAATCCTACCACCACTGGGTTCCTGAGCAAGACCCTTAACCCCAAGTTGCTCCAGGGAGACTGTCCCCTCCAGGGAGACTGTCCCCTCCAGGGAGACTGTAGGGAATGGAAGTCGCTTTGGATAAAAGCATCTGCTAAATGCTGTAAATGTAAAATGGCTGGATTTGTGTTGGAGACATCTGGTTCCATTCAGCTCCACAGAAAATAAATCAGATAAGTTTCTCTACAATGAACTGTTTCACACCGAATGACTCTGATAGTGAGTATGTGGTTTCAGATAATGCCTTATGTATATTTTATATAAGACTGTATGTCTATAGGAGGGGAAAGAACTCTGAGAACTTGAGTCTCTGCATGAGCTAGAAGGCTGCCCTTTCCCTTTAATGTACAGAGATGGAGCAGAGAGAGGGCTGAGGAACAGGGAAATGATCTGACTGTGGTGGGGAAACTGCAAAATACAGATCCAAAGTGAATCTCTCAAAAAGAGAAAAAGAGGATGAGCTTATTTTTTTCTGGTGCCGTGACCCTTATTAATATTTAATTCTCCAGGTCCAGGGAGTTCTACATGTAACCGGAGCTCAAAGGGAGGTGAGCAGCGTGGAGTGTAAAATCCTGAACTAGGATAATTTCTTCTAGCCTTACTAGCCTGAAAACTAAAAACAGTTTCCAGCATTAAAGCTACAATCTGTGACATCTTTCAGACATATGTAATATATAAAATCTCAAATACCGTGAAATAAATGCAGCGCACCTAATGCTAAACCCTTAAAACCATCCCTCCTTTAGCTGAAACTGTTGTTTGGCATCACCTTGCACATGAAAAACTACTTTATTATTTAATTCTTGTTTTCTTTTTGTATATTATGTTTTATTTTCCATAATTGCAGTCCTATTTTATTGCATTTATTGTCTATACAGTGTGCTGTGATTGTTCTGTTTGTGGGCTGTACTGCACAATAGTCAGAGACCACCCTTATGTTTATTATTGTCCAGTCAAAACAGTCATTTAACAGTTTAACAATTTCAAAAATAACACAAACCCCTCCAACACTGAGTATAATATGAAATTCATCAGTGTTAATGTGTCCTCTCTTTACTTTAGTGCCCCTTTAACTCTTTATCTTTCCAGTCTTAAACCCAGACAGTTCCAGATGTGTCCTCCTAACAGCAGCTGCTCCCAGAACTCTCACCAACATCATGTTCCCCTTTAAAGAGACACATATTCACAGAGCAGCTACACACACACACCTCAGCCGCCTTTCTCTCTTATGTACTTCTTAACTGGCTAAGAGAGAAATTTCTGGAGAGTTCAGATAGAAGAGAATGCACCACCCAAAGGGAAATATGTGGGGAAAAAAACAGAAGTTTCCAAAACCTTGAGTTAAAAAAAATGGTTAAAAGAAAGAAAGAGATCATCAGACTCTTAGCAACAGTGCAAGACCAATTAGACCGCCAAGACTGCCCCCAACAATACCTGCTTCTTCCAAAAAACATTGGCTTCTGGAGTTCTTGCTTCCGTCATGTTCCCCTTTAACCCTGCTCTGGTAACTTGAAATAAGTTATGGTGTCAAAACGACCCCATTGTAAAATTCCCACCTCAACTGCGAATGACCTGTTTGACATATTGTGGTGTTTGCTGCACTTCCAATCTTTGACATGTATGTGGAATGATCAAAGCAAGGGCCAGTTCCTTCAAGAACTCTTGTCCCTTGTCTTTCTTATGTTCTCCAAAGTTAAAATAACAGTAAAAATAACAAACGCTTTCATCAAGAAGCTGTGGCCAAAGAAATTAACGTGTAATAAGTGCCAGTGGTCACATTACTGTTTGTTCTCGAAATTGACCGGACCAAATCCAGAACAGCTTGGGCTGAAATAGGAAAAAAAATACTCATGTTACATTGAAGGTACTATGGGGTCCATTTGACCCCAAACGGAAATAAAAATAAATAAAAAATAAACGGTTAAACACAAACAGTAGCGAACGTGTGTTACGTTGTTAGGACGGCCTTACAAGAAAATACATGAGAAGGGAGGTCACTACTCTTGACAGTTGAAAAAAAATGATAGTTTAAACAGGGCTGGGGTCACACAGACCCAACAGTACCACACAAGGGTTAAAGAACCATACATTCACAGAAGCAGCTACACACACACACCTCAGCTGCCTTTCTCTTATATGTGTTTCTTAAATGGCTAAAGGAGAAATTTCTGAGATCAGAACCTCCATCAGTCAAAGGTAAATAAGTGGGAAGAAACAATTGATTCCAAAACTGGAGTTAAAAGAAAGACAGAGATTGAGACTCATCACAACCACGTAAGACTTAAACTGCCCCCGTCCAGCTCCACTCTGCATTCAGAAGTTAAAACATCTACAGGTGTTCCTTTCTAAGACGACTCGATGCCTTGGATCTGAAAGCCTGAAAGGAAGAACAGCGGCACCAGAACTCACAAGCCGTACACTGAGATGTGGAGGAAGGTTTTAGGGCTGATGAATGTAAATCTGAAAATGAGATTAACTTGGATGTGAGAAGCAGAAAGTACCGGAGACGTCTAAGACTGAAGTTTGGAGGTGATTACAAGAGGCGGGAGAAAACATCCCTGGAGATTCTGCAGGACGAGGGTCTCCAGAAAAGAACGGATACTGTAATAAAGTTAAAAGGTGGATACTAGCTATTGGTTTCTCACTCATTCACTACATAGTGTTTACTGTATAGGGGGGTTAACTAGTGAACAAGGGGAGGCGACGTTTAGTTAATTTCGGACACTCTGGATGTTACGCAGCACTAGAGTCGCTACTAACATGATGAGGATCGCAGCATTTATTCTGCTCACAGTGTACATTTTAAATACACATAAATCATGGCTATACAAGTTGCGCCTGTCCGTACACAAAAAATATATATAAAACAATGTAACCGAAGGTTTTTAAGCTGTGGCATTTTTAAACTTGCGTGCAAGTTTTGTTTTTCTAAAGCTTTTTCAGCATTAATTTTGATAATACTCGTCAAGTATTATCAAAATAAATATTGTGATAGCACCTAGCAGCTAATGTTAGTGTCCTACCTACTGTAGATGATTTCCAGTTTGAAAACTTTCCAGAGTTTGTCGACTCCTCTCCTACGTTCGGCTAGTTAGTTTAAAGCAGTAAAAGAAACCCGCAGTGCATGATGGTACACGTGTATTCATGTAGTGTACAGTGTCTGAGATCGTGTAGAGCACTAACTAGTGGATGAAACCGACAGTTGGAATTTCGAACAACACTGCAAAATGGCTGATTCACTACATAGTGCACCACATAGTGAACGAGTGCACTTTTCGAACACAGCTTATTTGTGTTACTAGTAAATTACAGCAAGTCATTTATCTATAGTTTTTATACCCCAGCTGTTTGCATATGTAGCCCAGTGTATTTTGAACACAGTTTTTATTTCACTTTTATTTTATATTTTATATTTTATATTGTTCTTGTCTCTATGTCTTTGTGTGTCTGTGCAGTCGTTGCATTGGCAGTTTGCTCTGGGATCAATAAAGTTGACAGTGATGTGTGTGTGTGTGGGGGGGCGGGGCGGTGATGCTGCTTTGTGTATCAGAATTCGTTTTGCTTTGTTTTGTCTTTGACAGCATTCCTTAACTTTCATTACTCTATCACTCTTTGCATATGCATATGGATTTCAATGTATTGATCTATCTGTATCCACATAAATGTCTAGTCCCTGCATAACTAAGAACACTCCAGTGAACTATGTCACATAATACCTTAAATTACTCTCATATTACACTCTAGACTTTCAACAGCACTTGCATTTTATCTTCTGTTTACTGTTTACTGTCACTACAGGCACACTTATGTTACTCAATTTGATCCATAATTTACTTTCACTAAGTTTGGTTCTATGCCACTAACCGTCTCCTCTATAATATTATGGTTCAATATTATATTATTCATTCTTAAAGGTTTGTTATACTGCTTTATTATTTATTTGTTGCCTTGTCAGATTTACACCCCTTTATTGTATTTGTTCAATGCTAGTATTGGCCCCTGTGCAATAATCATACTAATAGTGCACCACTAGTCACTCTGGAAGGTTTACGTCCCATTCACACCGTACTGTTACATTACATTATTGTACATTGATATGGTGTCTATTTATTTTGTTGTTTGTATTGTTTCTGTCATAACTTGCACTTTGTTGCACGTTGCTGTATGTTATCCATGGTCCATGTAAAAAAAGGTCTCATCTTCAAACTCGAACCTTGAACTTAATTGTAAATTGTCGCTATAAAGAGGAGATATTATTAAACACAACACTGAGTTTCAGTCTTATCTCTTCATCACAGTTTCATTGCTTGTTCATGTGTGTACACACAGTAATCAGCAATCATTCATGATCTTTCATCCAGTAAAATTTTCTTTTATTTTATTATGCCATGCATTGTTTGATTTTATCTACAACATTAAGCAAGCGCAGAAAGAAAGACTGCAAATCCATCAATTGTGCAAAAAAAAATAAAAAATATGGTGAGTAAAAGCTCAGAAAAGACAAAGTTGTGTCTGGATTGTGTACAAGTTCCATCACTGATATCTAATAGTCCTGTAGGTCATTTTCCTCCTTGCAGAACTCGCCCCTCAGAGTTGTGTATCTGAAAGACACAGTTTTGTAGTGAGTCTCTGCTGTGTAGGGATTTAGAGCTGGAATCATTTATCAAGAGAGTCAAGAAAGTCTAATCTACTGATATTGAACAGCAACTCAGAGTTTATAAATCAGATACTCACATATACCCTAACTCTGGGCAGTCGGAAGATGTTTTTTCAACCCTTATGATTTCGTAGAAGGGAATTTTAAATTTGATGAATTTGAAGCAGCACTGATCACTAATAGCTGAGGAAGAGAGGAGAAAGTTTTTGAAAGCTGTAGTCTAACTGCGAAACATATGGGCCTTAAATCTCTATGCACTTTAAATTTTACTGCATGCCTACTTCTTACGAATAATACTAAAAAAAAAAAAAGGTAATATGAAAAAGACTTACTTGTTGCTAAATGATGCAGAAAAATGCTTTCATCACGGTTGTTTGCTGATTTTATTAATAAAATTATGAAAAGCACTAATCGTTTTTGATTACTATTAGTTTTTAAGTTACTCCTGTTATACTCGCATGGGAAAGGTACAAGAAAACTACACATCAAAGCAGTCAAAGTAAAAAAAAAAAACCAGAAAACAATTCCGAATCAGAATTAGGAATGTTATAACTAAGACTAGAGACTATTAACAAGTGAAAAATAAAGTGGATAAATCTCATGGCCTTTAAAATGTGTGACTCTGAGGGTCTGAAAAAATATAAACATCACACATTTCAGTTAAAAAGTAATATACAGTTACTTCAATTATTTCCACTGTCGGTAATCATAACCAGCTTATAAATGCACTTCTAATATGATGGCCTGTTTCTGGGCCTTCACAGAAGACAGAAAACCTTAAAAAAAAAAACTCACGGTAAGCATTTGGAGAGGAAACCATCAGAAGGACCAGTCCCACGGCCAAACTCACAGAAATCATTGTTCAGCGTCTGAAGCTCTGATCGGTTCGCTTTCTGTTTCTGTCTTCAGTTTGAGCTGCTGAGGCTCTAATTAGTTTAAATTCACTGTTTTCAACTGTTTATTTAAGGCACGCAGCCCTGCCCCCCATTGCCTCTTCTGTTCACTACATCTTCCTCTCAGAGGACAGAGTATGAGGTTTTCTGATATATCTGATAAACGCAGAGCACGACACACCACACTGTGCGCCTGTCTGTTCATTATGCAGTAACTGGTGCAGCAACTCAAGCATATCACTGCAATCTCTGTAGGCTTTTGCAGAAGAAAAAGACATTCAATGCTTTCAATACTTTTCAAAGAATTCCACCTGACTAAAATGTTTTTTTTAAAAATGTGTCTGCATGGTTCTCTACGTTTCCTCTAGTGCCTCAAATGGTTTTGGGTTCTATTTGCTAAATCTACAGTAATTAGTCACTGGATGATGAGCACTGTGTTATCAGACACATCTGATGTGCTATTATGGCTCATCTTCAGCCCAGAGCTGCTACCTGAGAGAAAAATGTGGCGAATGGAAAGGGCAGATAAATGCTTTAAAAAGTGATTTTAAAAGAGGGGGAGGGTGAGACTGAGTAGGTAGTTTACAAATAGTTTAACATATTTTAACGTGTTTTCTGTCTCTAAAAGTGTGCTTACACTGAGACAGCATTTTGTAAACAATAATAAACACTATCAAATCACTAATAAGAACTATTACCACTAATAAAAATATTATTATTATTATTATTATTATTATTATTATTATTATTATTATTATTTACTATTGTCTACTCTCTCACACCACACCTCACAGAGGTGACTCGACCACAAAAATGGAATTTTCAAATGATCAATACTCAGCCACTGATCAACCAATCAAAATTATGATTACACCTGCACAGAACTGGAAATTAACTGATGTTTTGGTGTTGGAAACATACATACTTGGATCCAAGCACACAAGGAGTTCACTGGTTGCTGAGGCATTGGTTGACAAGTGAGAAGGTTTTGTTCAGTGTCTCACTCACACTCACTTATAAAATTATAGCATTATGTGGATTAAGGCTTTGTCCTTTATTCTTGTTTTCATCATCTTATCCAGTTGCTTTATTATTTATATAGACACCGGTGTTGGAGAAGTTACTCTGACATATATATACTATTACAAACGACTTCCATTACAAATGACTTCTTTTAAAGTGTAACGGCATTACCTCCCTCATTACGTAATGGAAAAAGTAATCTCACTACTCATTACTTCTAGATTACTCTCTTAAAGCCACATACATCTGTGCCAAAGACGTACAAGAGAACACCCAACAGTCAGAGGTTTATTTGGAAAGAAATGGCCAATCACTGTAAATGTCATTGTAAAGGCTCTTCCATGCCTTTAAACATGATGTGACTGATTATGCTTCAATTAGATAATGAATGAATGATTAAACAATGATTAATGTTATAAGTGCTGGTAATCACAGTGTATATGTGAATAAACAATGGCTATCTGCATTAAAATTAATGGATTAAAAGCTATATCCACTAGAGGGCAGGTCAGAGATGAAGTTTCCATTTCGCTGTGGCAGCGCTTACAGTTGACCAGGGTTGCTTTAGCGAGGCAGAAATGTCGAACTGATGTTAGACAGGTGGCATTCTATGGCAGTGCCGTGTTTCAAGTCACCAAGCTCTTCAGTGTGACCAGCTCTTCTGCCTGTGTCGGTGCATAGATATTGCATGTCTGCAGGCTTGATTTAATACATCTATTATGCAGCAGCGCTGAGTTTGCCTTAATTTGCTAAACCCACTTATCAGAGGAGGATATGAAGTGCAGCTGTTTTTGTGTAATTTGATCAAGTTAAAAGGTGCAAAACTGTGCTAGAAAGCCCAACAGCAGAAAAATGTGAAAGAAGAATGCTATGATTAACACCATCGAATGCAGATCTTAGATTTAAGCCTTTACTGTAGTTCACAAGCCTTGATTTATTGTCTGATGACTCATGCACCAGATTTATCAGATACATTAGATATGCTATCGTGGGTCATCTTCATGTCAACCTCCTGCTCTACGCTCTGAACGGAAGATGTGGTGAACGATAGAGGCAAAGCATTACCTGTAATCGAATAAACAACCAAAAACCAAGTGTATATAAACGGATTGGAAGTTCAACAGCTCAAACTGAAGACAGAGACAGCAAAAGAACCAGTCGGAGCTTCAGACTCTTGCTGAGAAGATGAGATCTGTGTGTGTGGTCGCGGGTCTGGTCCTGCTGACGTTCATCTCTTCAGATGCTCAACGTGAGTTTACACTATTTTAATACATTTTCTGGTTTTATTTGCAGATATAGAAACAGATCAACAAACTATAATCAGTATGTGGAAATGACTAAAGTACCTGTAACTTTTAAGTGTTACTGTAATTAATACTATGTGCATTTCAATTAGACCTTCAGAGCACTCTTCACATTCTCACAGGATATCAGATTTTTCCCATTTCTTCTTCATTTATTAATCGATCTAGCTTAAGTCATGCGAGTGTAAAATGAAATTTTACAAGCGTGCTAATTTATCTTTGTGAAAGAAACAATGCATACATACTGACTCAGTTTCATTTATTAGACATTGACTTACTTTTGCATAATTATGATTTACAATGTCCCCGTACTTTTGTTAACTTCATCATTCATCTCTGATTATAATATAATTATAAAAGCAAGAATTATACCATAAAATAGTGATCGATTAACACAAATACTTATTAATACAAACATTAAACGACAACAATTAAAACATTTACAATAAAGAAAAGTAATTCGTTTTTTTTTTTTAAATCAAATGCAAGTCTGCAGTAACAGTGAAAGTGTGCCCATATGCCCATATTATAATTGGACAACAGCTTTCAAGAACCTTCTCCTCTCTTCCTCAGCTCTCAGCCTTGGCCATCCTGATCTGTGCTGCTTCGGCTTCGTCAAATTTAAAATTCCTGACAAAGAAATCCTAAAAATTGAAAAAACAACTTCTTCCTGCCAAAAGCCAGGCTATGTGTGAGTATCTATAAAATATATTTACACACATGTGGGCTACGCAGTGGGTTTTGCTGTAGCAACATATCTAGAAGGTTCTAGGTTTGATTCCCACCTGGGCAGTTCGAGGGTCTTTTCCATGTGAGTGTGTTTGTTCTCCCTCTGTCTGTGTGTGTTTCTGCTGGGACCTTCAGTATCCCCCCAGTCTAAAACAACACATCAGGTGGTTTAGAGATGCTACATAGACCCTAGGTGTGGCGTGAGTGTGTGTGTGTGTGTGTGTGTGTGTGTGTGTGTGTGTGTGTGTGTGTGTGTGTGTACTGTCTTGAGTGTGTGTCTGCCTTGTGTGTCCGCCTTGACCAAGGCTGTGTGTGAGTATCTGGCTTCAGAAGATTATTAGGGGCGTCTCTGTCTTATTTTTTTAAATGCATTTGTGTTCATTAAATTTATATTAATAAATATAACACTGTATATTAAATCTGATTTTCTGCTGAATATTTTACCGATAGAAAATGCGATCAGTTCTAATCCTGAAATTAGTACTGAACAATCCAATCAATTGATCTATTAAAGTAATATTATGTGATTACTTTCCATTATTTTTGAGGAGTAATGTAATCAAATAAAGTAAACAGGTAAATTAACGTTTTAATATAACAAAACAATATTATATGTGCAATAACAACAACAACAACAACAACAACAACAACAACAACAACAACAATAATAATAATAATAATAATAAGTGTTATCATTCAGCATAGGCAGAAATGGTTTGGTCGGTCATTTTGGATAAATTGTATTTATAATGTAACTTCAGCACTCAACACAAATCGGTTTCAGTGTGTTTTGTTTATTAACATCTGCTTGCTTCCGTGTTTTTCTAAAATTAAACAGCAAATTTAATGAGAGTTTAGCTCTTGTGAAAATCAGCAGTTATTTATTATAACATACCTGTAACTTTATTACTGTCTGTTCATTGTCCATAAAAGAATACAGTTTTAGTAGTTTTATATATCAATTATGTAGCACCATAACACATATTCCATTAATCCCCAGCTCTGACTGTGTCTTTCAGGTATACAACACTTAGAGGTATATTTTGCAAAAACACCCTGCAGGACAAAACTGACCCACCTGTGAAAACACCTGAAGGCAAGTTGTGCAAACAAAAAGACGTTTTGTTATTTAATAGTGGTGTAAATTACTTTTAGTAGTTGAAAAACTACTAGGCATTTTCATTTAACAGACATTTTCATTTGTATTTGTGTTTTGGTCTGGTGTATGCAATAATGGAGATTTTGCTTTTGTTTTGTTTAAACAAACAAAACAAAGCTCATGTTATTGGTCATCCTGTTCAGTGCTGTTCCTCATTTTCCATTTCAAAAATTCCAGGCAAAGACACTGAAAAAACACCTCCCCCTCTTCAAAAGGCTGGCTATGTGTGAGTATACTGGGTTAATGTTTTATAGCAAGTTTATATATATATGTATGTGTGTGTGTGTTTACTGTACATATGTAATGTGTAT
>JBBJLS010072818.1:0-10130 GCA_037577275.1 Bryconaethiops microstoma
ACACACACACACACACACACACACACACACACACACACACACACACACACACACACACACACACACACACCTTATGTTACAAATGGTCATTTCAACAAACTGCATGAATTTGTGTCTTTTGTGGGAAGAGATAAGGCTTCTCTTGATTTTTAAACAATAAAAGCAGAAATGACTTGTCACAAATGACACAGTGAGTTGCAATGACCTCAAATACTATAATCTGATTGGTAGTGAGAGCCGTCACTCACTGTGGTGATGATGGGGAAACTGACGACCGCACTGAGGTAGTGATTGGCCAGGAACCAGCAGCATGTGGCCGCACCCCACATCAGCCCAGAAACAAATCCTGCACAGCAAATACAACTGAAAACCCTTTCGTAGACCTGAACTCTGACAACTTTGTATACAAAAACCTAAAATGACCATTTCTACCAAATAATGCACATCTTTAGATGAATGTCTGATGGTGTGTGTGGTAACATGGGTTACCTGGAAGAATGGCTTTAGGGAAGACTTGAGGTTTGTTCTTTTTGAAGGCACAGTAGATGATGAAATACACAGTGCTGGTAAGGAAGATTCCGCTGAACTGGCCAAAGACATAATCCAGATCTACAAAAGACACCCATGAAAAGTTCAGTGCTTCAGTAATAAAATTTGAATGATTTTTCTTGAACTTAGCATGGTCCTGACATTCTCTGCATTACTTGTACAAATAGAGGCGCGATCACATTATTCGTTTGTCCATAGTGTTGCTTAAAACTGTCCGTCATTTTGGGTCTAAAACCTTGATAACTGATTTCCATTATGAACATTAAACAGAAAAAAAATAATAATAATAAAAAATAGTCAGAGCCGGGTTGTTTATAGACTTGAGTTACATATTCATTTATGTAACCACACTTTTAAAGAAAGTGTGAGATGTGATTTAAGGCCTTCAGGCCTTCATACACTTCTTGTAGGGACTCAAGAGTTAATGGGTGTTGATTAAAACCAAACTGATCTGGTCTTACCGAACTGACTTGCACCGTTGTATGGGCCGTCCTTATCGTCTATGTGGTTTTTGATGTACAGAACAGGGATGAACGAGGAGCCATAAAGGATTCCAGCGACTACAGCAAGTAGCGAGCCCCTGAAAAACACAGACATATCACTCTAACACAACAGGATATATGCCTTCACTTGTTCAGCCCTGTATCTTTATATAGAACACTATACCGATCATGTCACATATACATTTTTAGCCAAAGCAAATAGAAAATCACTTTTTATCCTGCACTAATCTGCTGATTTTCTACCTTATTTCAAGTGGATCCATTCACTAACCCAGTACAATTCTGATAAAACCCTATTGGGTGAAATTACATCCAAAATTGGCCCAACATGGCTCATCACCACTCAAAGTGCTGAATAAAGTCTAATATTTTTGTTATCCATATTAAGGACAGTCTACCTGCAATAAGTGGACATGCACAAAGCTGAAGGAGCAAACAGACCCCAGATATATTTTAACTGGTCGACGACATGTGGGAGCAACTGTAAATGAGGGCTTTTTTTTTTTTTTTTACACATAAACCACTACTTTAGGTAAACAACCAACTGACAAATTGGTTTACAGGTACCATGTTTGTATACATACACCAAGCGTTTGGTACGTGGTGCCAACATGTCCACCCAGGAATTATCTGAGCCTTGAGGGGTCGAGTTTACGCTCTGAAACGGAGAAGAAGGTAATTCAGATACTGTACACCAGAATGGAAAAGTCGTTAATAAATGATGAACATTTACAGAAGTACAACGCAGATAAGCATTTATAACTATACGGAATACATACACTGTCGATGAGCAGCGGCGTTTCTTCAGACGTGGTGGGTCTTTGAACGTCAGTCTTCACAAAGAAAAACACGATGGCACTGTGTAGACACCGCAAAAGTAAGGATTTATACACAACGTGGGAATGGGACTCTACACTGAACACATTACGGCTCTCCCCTCCAAGTCGTAGCATTCCTGGTCAACTAAGATGGTGTCAGTTAACTGACTGCTTTTATTCATTTTACTACATATACATTAACTTTTTTTTTTTTTTTAAGTGAATTATAATTAAAAGTATAGCTACTTCTGTGACCCAAAAGACCACATAGCTATTGGGTTTTCATAGAAATCTAAGAAGACCCCTTTGGAAGTCTTGCTCACATGCATCAGTCCTGAAGAGTAGCGTGGATGCAACAAGGATGAGGGGAAATAAAGGAAAAAAAAAAACAAACAAAAAAACGTTTAAAATGTACAAACAGCATGTCACTTATACAAAAAAGCCAATTTGATACTGGTGTGTCCATTTAAAAACATGTAATTTTTTTTTTTTTTTTTTTTTAGAGCTCTCAGGGAAGCAACTGTGTAAGCGCTGGTCTCATCGATTCACGGTGGTGCCACATCCATGGCCAGGAGTCCAAGACAGCACAACTGGCCTTATTCTCTAAGCAGGCGATTGGGTGGGTGGGCCAGTTGGACCCCCCTTCACTCCAGACCGCTGTGTTAGAGAACATTCTGCCCTAAAAATTTCATGTGGCCCAATAATGATGCATCAGTGGCAGTTTGAAAAATATGCAGTGGCTTCATGTGACTCTGAGGAAGCACAGGCTACCCTTCACCCTCCCAAAATGTTGGTGTTGTGAGATTGGGGAAGTCCTAGCCAGGGGGTGGAAAACAGAGGCAACTAAAATTGGGGAGAAAATAAGACATATTTAAAAAGTATGCAGGCTCTAAACAAATAAAAGCCTCCGTGCAGGGTTTACAGAAAAATGGAAATGCGACCACTTTAGAGACCAACGCAATCAGTAGTTTAGGACCAAAATGGCAAAACATCCCTTCTTTAAAATGTAAAGTGTAACCACTGCTACATCTGTTGCAAACATTTCTACTTGCTCCTTAAAGCAATGGTGCAGCAGAGTAAATCAGTCAAAGTTTATTCCGAAAAAGTCTTTGGGTGGCTAGAAAATTCCTCAGTCGGGGACCCTATAAAACACAGAATGCATGTGTGCATGCGTGTGTGTTACCTAAGCAAACACAGGCCTGCTCCACAGTAGTTGAGTGTCGGTTTTGCAACAGTTTCAGCTTCGATACCAAACCAGCCAAACCTGAAAATGAAGTGAGAAGTGAGAACTGGTGTGGTTGTTTTAGGGGTTTTTTTGGGGGGTTTTTTTGCTGCTTCAATAAAGCCTGATTGTGGCTGACTGTGATACTAAGACCCAACTTATCATGGACAGAAAAAGGTCAACATGCTGAATATGTAAATGGTGCACTGAAACATGATAAAAATGGTGAGGTGTGCCTATGGGTGGAGATAAAGCTGCTGTAACAGTTTGAGCTTACCGTGAGCTGGCCCAGCCCATTAGAAGATTGAAAGAAGCCCAAATCAGAAGGCCCAGCCCCAGTCCAATAGTCTTTACTATTGGAACCACTGTGATATTACCTACAGAGTTAATTTAAAAAAAAAAAAAACATTTTTGCATCATTTAGTAACGTTGCAATACGGAAAAATATCTGAAGTGATTTGATTTAATCAGGAAGACTAAGTGCATACATTGATGAATATTTTTGTAATCTATTGTAATCAACTAACATGACAATATAAACTCATTAGTGCACTTTTGGCTCTACCTGTAGCCCATATGGCCCCACCCAGCATCGCCAGTGGCCAGAATTTTGGACTCCTCAAGATTATGTTTGCCACCAGAGACACGGTCCATATAGCAGCACACAGAACCCACTGGAAGAACATGCCTAACACACACACAGACACACACAGACACACACAGACACACACAGACACACACAGACACACACAGACACACACAGACACACACAAAAAACAGGTTAAGAATCCAACTCACCAAAACAGCTGTTCTCATTCTGCCAGTATAATTCATATACATTCATAAGACTCATTTTATTTTGAAAAGCACCACACCAACCAAATATCACAGACTGAATGTCTCACCGTCTCCAGTGTCGATCTTCTTCACTGGGACGAAGTTGCTCCCGTAGAAAACCACAGACACAGCGCAAGACACGAAGCCGTAGGTCAGCTCAGTGGCATTCGTGCTGTTAGAAGCTCCCAAGAGTCGGTAAACATCTGTCAGCGACTCCATCTCTGCAATGCAAAAACATTAAGGAGGCCCAAAGAATATTCGGACACCACTGGAAAACATTAACGCAGTTCCTGGAATTTAAACTGATATCAATAAATAATATTTATTTCAGAAAAACTCTGTAGACTTGGAGAAGAATTCCAACCATATTGTACTGATGGTACTCTAAAGCCCAAATGATAGACATTCTGACAATGGAAATAGTCTAAATACTTTTTTAGGATTACAAATATGTTCATTTTTTATTTTGCAGTGAAGGAATTAATTCCTCCATTGAAGTTTCACACACAAGAAGGTATTAGGCTGTATTTTCTTTCTATAAAAGTTAGGAAAAGTATGCACGCATGCATGCAATATATATATATATAAAAATAAATAAATAAATAAATAAAAAAAAAATATATATATATATATATATATATACACACACACACGGGCTGCTGGTAGCCTACTAGTTAGGGAGTTTCCCCTGCAATCAAAAGGTCCTGTGCTCAAAAAAGGGTTTCACACTGTTCACACGTGATTATAATGCGTCATTAAAGTTTGATTAACTTTAAACACACAGACCCATCAGTGTTGAGACAGAATCAGGTACAACTGAGCTATTTTCCGACTTTAAGATCAAGTGGGTCATACAATTAAATTAAGAAACTGAGGAATAACAGATGAGGTTACCAAGAAAAGAAAAAAAAAAACAGTGTAGTGCACATAAAAACAGTGCAGTGTAAAGTGTCTTTGTCGTACGTGAACACAGCACAGCACAGTGTGAACAGCACAAAATTCTTCCTCTGCATTGAACCAATGCACCAAGTGAAGCAGCGGGCAGCCAGGAACACAGCGCCCGGGGAGCCGTGTGTGGGGACGGTACCTTGCTCAAGAGGACCACGGGGGTCCTGGGATTCGAACCCACAACCTTCTGATCACAGGGGCAACTCCTTAATCACTAGATCCCCCAAAATATTTAATCTGTGTATTCTCCAGGTGATTGATGTAGATTACAGAGTGGAGTCCAGACACTGGAGTCGACATCAAACTTACAGAAACGGAACAGAACCGAGACCAGCCTCTGGCACGACACTGAAGAGATTGTCGAGAATTCATGCAAGTCCCTCTGGAATAACTGATGGTGTGTTGTCTAATGAATGTGTGAATAAGAAACCGCACACACAGCTGATCACCAAACAAAAACATCTGCTCTCACCTCTCTCCAGGTCTCACACAGCGTCCAGCACACGCACCACCAGTCTCTCAATACGAGCCTTCGGCAATTAACTCACATGCGTGCTTTTCTGGCATATACGGAAGAAATAAAGACACAAAACACAGGATAAGGAGCAAAGTAACTCTTCGAGTCCCCACTCTGTCCAAAACTTCCGTCTCAGCTGACTACTGGGGCACGTGACTCTTAAAAGTGTTGTGGGAGGCGAGTGCGCATGCGTGAGGAACATACGTATGCGTGTGTGGTATAAACATGATGGAATATGCATATAATAATAAGAAGAATAATAATAATGAGAAGAATAAGAATAATAATAACAGCAATAATGATAATTGTAATAGTACATTGCATGGACAAATGTATTGGGTCACCTGACCATTACACCAACAGGGACTTTAATGACATTGTATTCAAATACATAGACATTAATATGGAGTCGGTCTCCCCTTTGGAGTTTCTATGGGAATTTGTGTCCCTTCATTTATGAGGATTTATGAGCATTTATGAGGTCAGACACTGATGTTGGACGAGAAGTCCTGGCTCACAATCTCCGTTCCAGTTCATCCTAAAGGTGCTGGATGGGATTGAGGTCAGGACTCTGTGTGGCCAGTCAAGTTCTTCCACAAGTTCTTCCACGCTTTGTGCACTGGGACACAGTCACGCTGGAATAGAAAAGGTTCTTCCCCAAACTGGGTCCAAAATGTCTTGGTCTGCTGGAGCATTAAGATTGTCCTCCACTGGAAGTGAGAGGCCCAAACCCTGAAAAACAGGTGCGTCCCAATACTTTTGTCCATATATTGTATATGCCCTCCTTGTAGGACTGCCAAATGCACAAACTAATTGTGTGAGTTTCTGATCACGTGCCCTTAAGCAGTTTCATTTCAGTGACAGAGGGATGAACGCCCAGCTGTATGGGGATGCAGAGGTGGACAATTCAGATCTAGAGAGTTTTGGTTTTTTTTTATCTTCTCTAGGGTCTCATTCTAACCACCTGGTTTCTCTGATGAACTCAAACCAGCTGCAGAGGTATCCAGGCGTCTGGAACAAAATCCTGAATTGTCCACCTCTGATGGTATGGAAACACTGAATGTACCCCATTAGCTCAAAAATAAATTCATTTTGGAAATGGAAACCGTAGACTTTCAGCAATTATTTTGAATTTGGATGTGCAAGGACCACAGATCCTTGGTTAATGTATTAAAGATACTCGGTGTAAGATTTGTTTTGCAGGAACACCGCTTTTTGAACAGTGTCCCCGGGGCTGGACTCCAAACATTCTCCTATGTTCCAATACACTGTCATTGTAATTTGCTCATTGGTAAACGTGGAAGATGTTTCAAAAAAGCATCCCAGACTGGTTTGTTCAGGTTTGAACGGCATAGTTAACAAAATATTACAAACAAAATGTTCTTCCGCAAGTTTCTTGTAATTACATGTTTCTGCCAAAGAGGGCTTCAAATCCCCAAACACAAGCTTCCTCTAAATATAGATGGGTGACAAATGAAAGGAAACAAGTGGAGAATCACTATGAGTGCAGATTATCCCAACCGTGTCTACTGCAAGGACTTTACAAAGCAATTAACATCCTACTGTGCTTTAAATCATGAATAAAATGCTGTGCAGGCTCAGCTGACATCTATTGTGGATAAAGATTGCAAGATAAAAATATCTGATAATGAAAGGACATTTATAACTGGAGCACACATTGAAGAGTAGCGGTTCTTTAAGAGACTGAGAAAGTCATTGTAGGGCGAGAATAGACTGGGTCAGCAAGAACAGTTCGTCCACAGCTACACTAATAAAACACTACAGGCCTGAATGCTTGACCCTTACAGTG
The DNA here is from genome assembly GCA_037577275.1 of Bryconaethiops microstoma. Taxonomy (NCBI): domain Eukaryota; kingdom Metazoa; phylum Chordata; class Actinopteri; order Characiformes; family Alestidae; genus Bryconaethiops; species Bryconaethiops microstoma. Next base: position 7,205 of record JBBJLS010072818.1, read on the forward strand.
AGGGGGTCCATTATGATGTAGGGTTTTGGTCAACTTGTCTTAGAAGACAGAAGGGTTATTGCAGTTTAACACGAAGGCAATATCACTGATCACATTTATCATGTGAACAAATATTTCTATCTATTTTGGGAAAATGCCCCTGTCTACAGGCCACAAGTTACCACTAAACTGATTTGCTGAGTATGAAAATGATGAAAATCCTATGTAAAGGTCATTGTAATCATCATATCTCAACCAGATTGAACACATAAGGAGATTTTAGACCAGTGAGCTCCCTCCACCACCAACATTAAAACACCAACTGAAGGAATAGCTTTTGGAAGGATAGTTCTCCGTTTCAGTACACTTGCAGTATCTATGTCAAGGTGAGTGAATCGGTCATGACGGCCTCCTCTCCAAGACACAAAGATGATTTTTTTTCCACTGATTAGATACCAGATTGTGTGTATCGCCAAGAAACATCATACCAATAGGCAAGGCATGGCAAGTTAATTTATATAGCATTTTTCCAAACAATGGGGTCATTAAAAGTGCTTTATATAGAATCCACTTTTGTGGAAGCTCTTTAATGTAATACTGCCCTTCGCCACTAGAGGCTACTGTTGCACTCATCCTCTCTTTATAGGAACAATGCCACATTCCCTGATCTCCAATTAATTTTTCAACATCGCATCTTATGAGCAGCCTTCAAAGTGCTCTCAGACTTAACTGCTGCAGCAGGGGAATTTGCATTTCCAGTGGTTCAACTACCAGCACTGCAGGCAAGGCTCACAGCCTGCTACCATCTTTTTTGGACCCCTTATATGGCTACATTTCTGCTTATGCAGTTTTACATGTAACTCTTTTACTTACCGAAGTCGAAATATATTATTATGTTGTCATATATGTTTCCTTGGCATTTGGAGCGAGAGTCATTTACACACACATACACACACACACAATATTTGTGCATTTTTATCCCATTTCATTTGCATCCTTACATGTCTTAACTATAAGAGGTTCAAGGGCTTTGTCAAGATGCTGGAGCTCTGAATGGCAGAATACCCGAAAAAGCTCAGGACACACTTGCCTAACAGTGTAAGCTTCTGGCTTTCAATCTCAATTTCTGATGACAATTTGAATAAATGAATACATAATCAGCAGGGAGAAAAGCATTTGCCTTTTGTCTAATGGGTATGACATTGTAGTTCCTTCTAGGAACTGAGGCTTGTTTCAGTGTTAGACGAGTGCTGGGGGACAGTAAGGGGACTTCTCTCCCTCTGTAATGGTTTATTGATTAGCTGCCGTAACTCTGCAGTTATTCAGAAGGGTAGTGGTGAACAGTCAGCGGACTTCAGGCCTCAAAGAAGGAGCTGTAGTCCTTTAGAGGACCTGCACCGCGTGGCTTTGGCTCTTCCCACTCTGACACACCTGATTCAGCTCAAGAATATAACCAGGTGCAAGAAAAACACGAAATTGTGCATTTGCAAGGTAATCTCAAATACAAATGCTTATTTTGTTTCTAACACTGAATAACGTACTGTCACGAATAAAACGAAGCTGTTACTGTCCTCTAACCTTCAGTCCATTCAAACCATATTCAGATCTTCCGCAGACTTGTCAGTGTGGATTAGGACACAGTATGACTTACTGTGAGGTATGAAAAACTGCAGATTTCAAAATTCACAAGCCACTTCAGTAGTAGGAGTGCTGAGCTAGAATCAATACTTTGTGAGAATGGCCACCATAAATACTGAGAAATAGGTTCCAAGATCAGCCCTCTGTATGATTTCTTTGCGAATACCAGCCGTGATGTTGTCTGTAGTGGTGCTTTGTGTCATAAAGACTTTTCATATTTAAAATTCAAATTATAGTTAAAATTATAGTTCAAACATCTGTAAACAACAATGCAAATACATTGTGGTGTATTTACATATTTTGGACACTTAAAAATGTATTTAAAAAAAAAATAAATATATATATATACATATACCTATATACATATATACATATACATCTATAAACATATATATATATATATATATCTATATATATATATATATATAGATTCCAATATAGGTGTGCAGAACAGTATGATGTAGAAACACAGATTTAACTGTCTAATTGATCCTTTTCTGGCTCTTAATTAGTGAAGACATCTGGCACAGCGCTGTGATTGGCTAGATATGTTGAAAACAGTCTACGATTGGCTGGTTATTTTATCAAGGACGTGAGCACAGCAAGAGGGAGCTTGACTGCTGAGTTGCAGCTGCCATGCCAGTCTGTTTGCCCAGGGGCTTCATTCTGTGTGTCTGTGTGCATCCTCAAGTAGAATACAGAGTCACATGAATACATGTGGAAGGCCTTTTCCTCATAAACACACAAGTTTGTCATGTAAAAGCATGGAAGTGATCACACTTTCTGCACACAGAATAGTCGACTACCCAAGTGCGTGTCCTCAATAAGAACCCTACAGAGACGCATCTGCTGTTTTACCAAGAAGACAGAAATTGCTTAAAGCATCTCGAGTTAAAAAAACATCAACAAACTGCTTCCAGTGCTCTTTTGGAGCATAAATCCAAAGAGGATGGTGGAGATAAAAACTAGTTTGTTCAAAAGAGTGTGTGTAAGCAGTTTGTGTATCTGTGTGGCCGTTCCAGCTCCTGCTCGACCAGTGATTACAGAGAACCTGCCAACATGCAAATGTGGTCATTCACATACACTATATACAGTATTGGAATACACCCAATACTTTTTCATTGTTTGGGCCTCGTACTTCCAGTGAAGGACAGTCATAATGCTTCAGCAGACCAAGACATTTTGGACAATGCCATGCTTCCTTTTGTGGACACAGTTTGTGGAAGAACCTTTTCTATTCCAGTATGACTGTGTCTCAGTACACAAAGCAGCTCCATAAAGACGTGCTGGAGGAGTTCAGTGTGGAAGA
>JBBJLS010072819.1:0-10130 GCA_037577275.1 Bryconaethiops microstoma
CACACACACACACACACACACACACACACACACACACACACACACACACACACACACACACACACACTCTCTCACACTCACACACACACCCCCCCCCTCTCTCTCAGTTATGAGCTGAACTCTGGACCTGTAAAGTGCTGCTCTTGGTTTGGGAGGGTTTTTATTCCGTTCTGGTTCTGAAATCCTCTGTGAGCCGCGCTGGACTTGGTGGAAAATGTTTCCTCTGAAACCTCCTACATCGTTTTATTCTTCTACGCTCAACGGGGTGGATGTGCTCTAACACCCATGCAGTCGAGAGTGATGGACTTTTTAAAAAGAAAAGTGTTCAGATCGGCCAAATGAAGCAACTCGAGATTTCAGTCATTTTATTGAGACGGTTCTGTAGTTTTTTTTATCTTTGTAAGTTCAGACTTTAAGGAACATAGAGCTCCTTATTTAAAAAAACAACAATGAATACTTAAAAACATGAGCAGTATATATTGACCACTTATGCCGTTTAATCTTCTTTGTCTCTCTAAACCAATCAGAGCAAGTTTTGTGGCACTATTTTTCATTTTGGTAAACATAATTAACTGAAATAAACCTGTTGTAGAGCTTCAGGCACAGATCTGAACTCTTTCCAAATAGGCCTTCGTCATTTTCTAAAACAGTTTATCAGTTTAATCAGTTTAACAGTTTTTATCAGTTTAATGAAAACTTTACTTTTGCAACAAACTGAATTCCCTTCGTTCTCTGGGTCATGGACCTTTGGAAGAAATTCCCTAACAGAAAAGCCGGATATTGTGTGTATCTGGTAAGTCAGCAATCAGCAATCAGTCAGATATTGTTGTGTGAAACAAAACGTCCCCTCAGTTTGTTTCCCACGGGTTTCTTTTTGTTGCAGCACCATTCTGACGACTGCCTGTTCTTGCATATTGCTAGAAGCGTAATTATATGTATCCAGAAATTAGTCAACACGTAAGAGAGTTAATCATCACGCATTCCTAAAGGTGTAACAGCTTCTAGCAAACTTTAAGTCTTTTGATTAATTCTTTCGATTAATCTTTGGCCGTGTACAGGAGTAAAAATTGGGTTCAGACACGGGGGCGCCAACGCCACGGCGTCAGAGTAAAATAGTTGCTAACACTTTGTTTGTAGATGCTCAGTTTTTCTTTAACTGATGTTCAACTAAAGCTCTATTAAATGTTACTTACCCTTAAACTTGAATATAATCATTTACATTTATGGCAATCTGTAAAGCTAGACTTAAATCAATGTCTGCTAAATTACCACCAGCTAGTTACACCTAAACTCCTGTCAAAGAAATCCTAATCCTAAACCTAAAGGTCACACTACCAGGTAGTTTATTAGTAATAAAAGTTTCTGTTTTTAATTTGAAAAGGACTATCAAAATAAATCAAAAAGTTAGGAAAAGGTAAGGAAAATGACAATTACAGTAATTATAGTAAAACTATAGTATTGTATTAAACATTGTAGTATAATTACATTAATGCACTATATTAATTTTGTTACTTTACAGGATTAGTCACCCCAACTTGTAACCACCAGTTGATGGTGGATTGTAATGACATCTCTAACACACTAAAGATTCATTAACAAGCACAATCTTACACAATCCAGAAAAAAGTAAATAAACGACAATGTCAATCAAACAGTGAGACAGGATACATGAAGCTTAACTGTGAACTTGTTGGCCACTTTGGAAAAATAATGTTTGGATGAGGGAGAATAATGGGTTTGTTGTTCATTTGTTGATTTCATAACCAACAGAAGTGAGTTCTTTTTGTTCAAACTGAACAAAAATGCAGACACAGTCGTCAAGACACTTTAACATTCACAGCACTGATACAGAAACATTTTTGACTAATAAAGTATTGTGGTTTTGCTCTGTGTTGGGTAAGGAGGTCTTGACCTCCTGTAACATTTCCACACCATATGTTTCTTTCCCATGTGGAGTGAGGAACCTGCTCAAAAGCTAATTTCAGGCATTCATCTTCACCACCTCTGGCTTACATGCGTTTCTCTCAGGCCTGAGGGCTCTTCTTACACAAGCAGGGACCAGCATGACTACATGAAGCTTCTAAAGAAGACCAAAGAGCCACTTTGCTCTCCTTGAGAAGGTTTATATGTTCACAAACTGATTCTGAAGCATCCACTTGAAAATGCGTGCCTCATTCGTGCAGGAAGAGCTGCTTCTTTGTAGCGTGTAATATGTATTCCAGTCCTTATCTTTCCACTCGGCCCATTATCATGCTGTTCATTCCTGCAGCATCTGAACCGTCTCCTCGCCGACGGCTTAAAGAGCTCTCGCACACCACAGATACTTTCTCTGTTTACTGAAGATCCTCTGCCTTATCAGCACCTCTGGACACTTAGTGTTAAACGCCATGGAATTTAGGAGCAAAGCCTGTTATATCATTATCACTGTTATTATAAATGTTATTATTACTGTAATTATTAATATAAAGATCAGCAGCTGAAGTTTATTCCACAGAAAATTCTACATGTCTTCTAAAGAAACATCATGGAATCATTTCAGTTTCATAAACAAAGAATTTATGTAGAAATGTTAACAGTTATGGAGTTAACCTGGAGTTCAGTCAAATCTCAGAGTTCTGCATGTGGCAAAGGGCTTGGAGAACAAGGTGCAGAGACACGGTTCTATTTGATTTAGACTAACATTAATTTCTAAAAAGAACACAAAGAAGGCTTGGAGGGCAAAACACGAAGCAAAAAACACCAACGAGAAACCCTCAAATTAACATCATCATGAACAAAAACCCAGTCTCTCAGACTAACATCACTATAAACACACACCCAGTCTCTCAGACTAACATCACTATAAACACACACCCAGTCTCTCAGACTAACATTTATATAAACACACACCCAGTCTCTCAGACTAACATTTATATAAACAGCTCCCTGTATATACACACAGACAGGTAACACAACAGGAGTGGGTGGTAAGCTGTATAATGTCTAACCCTAACCTTAAACCCCTAACCCCGGCCTATAGCCTGTATGTGTACCCAGTAGAAGGTTGTTTTTGAAGCTGTAGCTGCAGTTCTCGGGTGTGAACTGTGTTTATGAATTTGTGATCGGTACCTTTTGAGAGGAACCGTAGAGAACCATCACTAATATCTCCAGGCCCTTGGAGTTCACGACCTTCACCACGGAAGGCTGGATCAGGGGCTTCAGGCAGAAGGAGGCCGGACGGTTCTTCCAGCTGCAGGATCCGGGAACACGTCTCTGCTCGTTCATCACTGCAGACCTTTTCTCCTGTAACACTCGTCCTTCAAAGCCCTCCTCACTTCACCGTATCGCTTTGAAGAACGTCCTCAGCTGACCCCCTGCTCTGGAGCGTTAAATTAAAAGTAAGAGATAAGATCTTCTTCTCCTCTTCATGAGCGTTCATCTGGATTTCCTGTGCCTGTGAGGTTCTCAGAGGCAAACTGTTATCTCTGCAGATCCAAACTAGAGATGTTGAATCATAAAAAGAGTGAGATCTAGACCAGCCTCCACTCCAGCTCAGAACTTTCTGGATATAAATATCTGGCATTTCCAGCTTGAAACTGTCCTTGACTGAATTCTGCTCAGAGGTCTGGTTTTGAGCCCCTCCAGCTCAGACTCTACACTATAGGGTTTGGCCCCAAAAACCAAAGAAATATGATTTATTTAAGAAGAAACAACATGAATTTGCTTTTCTTTTAAACCTGTTTATCACTTAAGTTTCATCATAAAAACTAAAATGTGTAATGTGGAAATTCACTTGAACCTTTACAGGCAAAAGGACAAAGAAAAGATTTTCAGTGTTTTCACTGTCAAACTTAATTAAATTTGGTAAACATAAACAACTTTACAAACTGATGTATAGTGTTTAGTCACAGATACACTATACATAAACATTCAACTATACAAATACACTATACATAAACATATTTAACTATATAAATACACTATGAACACTATACAGATACACTATACAAAAACATTCAAATATACAAATACACTATAGATAAACATTTAACTAAACAAATACACTATACATAAACATATTTAACTATATAAATACACTATAAACACTATACAGATACACTATACATAAACATTCAAATATACAAATACACTATAAACATATTTAACTATACAAATACACTATATATAAACACAATCAACTATACAAATACATTATAGATAAACATATTTAACTATACAAATACACTATATATAAACACAATCAACTATACATATACACTATAAATAAACACAACTATACAAATACACTATAAATAAACAAAACTATACATGCACACTATAAATAAATAACTATACAAATACACTATAAATAAACACAACTATACATATACACTAAAAATAAACACAACTATACAAATACAATATAAATAAACACAACTATACATATACACTATAAATAAACAACTATACAAATACACTATAAATAAACACAACTATACATATACACTATACATATACACTATTAATAAACAACTATACAAATACACTATAAATAAACACAACTATACATATACACTATAAATAAACTCAACTATACAAATACACTATAAATAAAGACAACTATACATATACACTATAAATAAATGAAACTATATAAATATACTATAAATAAACAACTATACATATACATTATAAATAAACACATTTAACTATACAAATACACTATAAACACAACTATACAAATACACTGTAAATAAACACAACTATATAAACACACTATAAATAAATACAAATATGCATATACACTATAAACACATTCAACTATACAAATACACTATAAGTAAACACAACTATACAAATACACTATAAATAAACAACTCTACAAATACAATATAACTAAACACAACTATAAAGATACACTATAAATAAACACTATACAAATACACTATACATGAACACATTCAAGTATACAAATACACTATAAACACTTTACAAATACACTATACATAAACACTATAGAAATACACTATCCATGAACACATTCAAGTATACAAATACACTATAAATAAACACTATACAAATACACTATAAACACTATACAAATACACTACAAATAAACATTCAACTATACAGATACCCTATACATAAATACATTCAACTATATAGATACACTATAAATAAACACGATACAAATACACTATAAATAAACATTCAACTATATAAATACACTATACATAAACACATACATTTATACAAATACACTATATATAAACACTATACAAATACACTGTAAATAAACATTCAACTATACAGATACACTTTACATAAACACATTCAACTATACAAATACACAATAAACACTACAAATACACTATAAATAATCATTCAAATATACAAATACACTAGACATACACATTCAACTATACAAATACACTATAAATAAACACATTCAGCTATAGAAATACACAATAAATATACACTATACAAATACACTATATATAAACACTATACAAATACACTATACATAAACACTATACAAATACACTATAAATAAGCACATTCAATTATACAAATACACTATAAATAAACACTATACAAATACACGATATATAAACACTATACAAATACACTATACATAAACACTATACAAATACACTATACATGAACACATTCAAGTATACAGATACACTATAAATAAACACTATACAAATACACTATACATGAACACATTCAAGTATACAAATACACTGTAAATAAACACTATACAAATACACTATAAATAAACACTATACAGATACCCTATACATAAACACATTCAACTATACAGATACACTATAAATAAACACTATACAAATACACTATAAATAAACATTCAACTATACAAATACGCTATACATGAACACATTCAACTATACAGATACGCTATAAAAAAAATTCAACTATACAGATACACTATAATTAAACACTATACAAATGCACTATAAAAAAACATTGAACTATATAAATACACTATACATAAACACATACACCTATACAAATACACTATAAATAAACACTATACAAATACACTGTAAATAAACATTCAACTATACAGATACACTTTACATAAACACATTCAACTATACAAATACACTATTAATAAACACATTCAACTATACAAATACACTGTAAATATACACTGTACAAATACACTATATATAAACACTATACAAATACACTATAATTAAACACAACTATACAAATACACTATAAATAAACACATTCAACTATACAAATACACTATAAATAAACACTATACAAATACACTATAAATAAACACAACTATACAAATACACTATAAATAAACACTATACAAATACACTATATATAAACACTATACAAATACACTATAAATAAACACAACTATACAAATACACTATAAATATGTAAAATGATACATAGACATGTACACTACACATAACATACAGAAACACATAAAACTGTGCAAATGCATAAAAATAAAATACATGAATACATTAGAAAAGTGTTTAAACTTACAGAAAGTTGTTTTCTGGGGTGCCTTGACATTTTTATTTCACTTCACTTGTAACTGAATACGTAAAACAGGTTTTTATTTTCTTCACTTCACATATTGAGGCAACCTGTAAAGTTATGTTTCAAAGTTAAAATACAATTTTTACAGTGTGTAATTACATTATAGCTAAGTTTACATGATTACACTGACATACAGCCCCAACCCTTACTTTTCATCAAATTTTGATCAAATAAAAAAAATGTTATGAAAAAAACCCCAATAATAATTATCTCATTTTCTATTCTGCCTAGTTGGTTTAACCACAACAAAAACAATTACTATGAAAGATTTACGTACAAAACTACGTTTTCAGGCTGAAACGTGTTTTACATTCTGTTCATTTATTTATTAGTTCAGTGATTAAATTAAAGTTGAGGCAGCCAAGTAAAGTTTACAGAGCAGCTCAGTATTTTATCCCCGTTTATGTTTTATGTTCCTTCACTTGAGATAATTCAGATAAAATTATAGCATGAATTTATGATCACTGGCAGCAGACACAACGTTTATAGGTTACATCAATCCACGGTTTCACCCGAAAGCGAAATACTATGATGAAAACGGAACTAAAAGCCTCAATTCCTTTTTAATCTCTTTCTTAAATGTTCAAGAATGTTCTCATTGTGGAAAATAGGCAAATAAAATCAGAGCCACAGCAAAGAACATCTAATCTCCCCACGATCCCACCAGACAGACACTCAATTAAACATCTTCAGCGGACTCTCGGGACCCGCCGCTCGGATCAGACGCCTGCGAGCGCAGCTTTGATGTGCTGTTTGTTTTCTCATTTGAACAGAAACCGAAGAGCATGAATGAAACACTGCACTTGTTTGTCTCCTGTTATTGTAGAAGAACATCCAGGTTCTTCAGAGAACTTAGAGTGGAATCAGGCACCAGGTCTGGGTCAGTTTATTTGAAAAATACTGCATCAGAAAACTTTACTGATCCTGGAAGAAACTGTTTATGCTCCGAATGCACAGAGACCCAGAGACAAGAATAATATAAAATATAATATAAAATCAAACTAAAACAAATACTCTGTACTAAATACACTAGACTGTATACACAAAGTGCTATTGCCAGTAAGAGAGATGGAGTTAAATACTATAAATAAATAAAATTACTGTTGAAGTAGTTAATAAAACTAATAGTGGTTTGAAGATGTTCTCTATTCCGAGTCTGTTACTGCATATTGATATAAGTAGTGAAATTACACATTATAGTACAATTGTACTCTCTAAACTATTGCACATAAAGGTGTTGGACGCAACGATTATGATTGAACACCCAATAAAAAAAAATTTAAAAAGTAGCAGCAGCATAATAATAATAACAAAAAAACACTGTGACATGTTTCGTACAGTCATACAGTAACTGGCTACACTTTACGGTGTTTCCTCACTTTGGTTCTCCTCACGCTGGCCTGACCCAGAGAGCTCGTTTCAGAACTGGTGTGTTTGCAGTGGGAACATCTTTTAATTTTGATGGTACAGATCCGGCCCAATCAGAGGACGGTGGGTAAAAATGAGACAGAGACAAAAGGAGACACATGGGGACAGGAGGAGACACATGGGGACAGAAGGAGACACACAGAGACAGGGAGACACTGGGAAAGGAGGAGACACACTGGGACAGGAGGAGACACTTGGGACAGGAGGAGACACACAGAGAAAGGAGGAGACACACAGAGACAGGAGGAGACACACAGAGACAGGAGGAGGCACACAGGGACAGGAGGAGTCGCACTGGGACAGGAGGAGACACATGGGGACAGGAGTAGACATGCAGGGACATGAGGAGACACACGGGGGCAGGAGGAGACACATGGGGACAGGAGGAGACATGCAGGGGCAGAAGGAGACACAGGGGAAACACACAGGGGCAGGAGGAGACACACAGAAACTGGGGAGACACTGGAAAAGGAGGAGACACACAGGGACAGGAGGAGACACACGAGGACAGGGAAGACGCACATTGACAGGGGAGACACTGGGACAGGAGGGGACACACAGAGACAGGAGGAGAAACACAGGGACAGGAGGAGACACACAGGACAGGGGGAGACATGCGGGGAAACAAGTAGACACACGGGGACAGGAGGAGACACACGGGGACAGGAGGAGACACACAGAGACAGGGGAGACACACAGGGACAGGAGGAGACACACAGAGACAGGAGGAGACACACAGGGACATGAGGAGACACACGGGGACAAGAAGAGACATGCAGGGACAGGAGGAGACGCACAGAGACAGGAGGAGACACGTGGGGACACGAGCAGACACAGAGACAGAAGGAGACATACGGGGACAGGAAGAGACATGCAGGAACAAGAGGAGACACACGAGGACAGGAGGAGACACACAGAGACAGGAGGAGACACACAGGGACAGGAGGAGACACACTAGGACAGGAGGAGACACACAGGGACAGGAGGAGACACATGGGGACAGGAGGAGACACACGGGGACAGGAGGAGATGGAATGCTTAACTTTAATTTGATCTAAGTAAAAAATCATCAGTAACCTTCAAAAAATGGAGGAAATGATGAAATATACAATAATAACAATATTAATAATAATACCGCAGCATTTTCTGCATTCAAATGGACAAAACGTCGGACAAAACGCAAACGTTCTTTAAAAAATGACAGAATTTGCAGCCTCTAGGGGGCACATGACCCAAGTGCCACCTACTGATTAACGTAAATCCATTTAGCCCTTCGGTCGCCAATATCTCGTAAGGAGTGAGATTTTAATGATAATCCCGGGAACAGACTCTTCATCATCAAACAGATAAAGGCTGGGCTTTTACAATATGCAAATGTATCATTTGCATATGAACATGCATTTTTTCTTTTTTAGTTTGAGTAAAATTGTCTAATTGAAATAATGATGGGATGTAAATGAGCTTGGTGAGAGGTCAGGTGGTCTCTCTCCAGACAGAGCGTCGCACCGACTCTCAGACTCCAACACATCTGGAGATCTGAAGTGAGAACATCATTATTCCAGCTTTACTGAACGTGTTACTCCATTAAAAACTGATAAATGAGTTCTGCTCCCGGCATTCTTCTCACACACACACACTCACACACTGTCACACACACACTCTCACACCCACACCCCTACCATACACTCACACTCTCACACACACACCCCTACCCCCCACACACACACCCAGCCCTCACATACACACACTCACCTGGTTCTGCAGGGAGGCAGGGGCGTGGCGTTGGGCGGGACCTCCTCCAGTCTTCAGCAGAGAAACAGAGTATGTCTTGAAACCAAGGGGCGGAGCCTGAACCTGGAACACCAGCTCATACTGAGCATAACCCCGCCCCCTCCGCACATGCTCTGTGGACTTAGAGATGGGGACAACCTGAGAGAGAGACACAGAGAGAGACACAGAGAGAGAGAGACAGAGAGAGAGAGAGAGAGAAAGAGACAGCGAGAGAGAGACAGAGAGAAAGAGACAGAGAGAGAGAGAGAGAGAGAGAGAGAGAAAGACAGAGAGAGAGAGAGAGAAAGACAAAGAGAGAGAGATAGAGAGAGAGACAGAGAGAAAGAGAGAGAGACAAA
>JBBJLS010072820.1:0-10129 GCA_037577275.1 Bryconaethiops microstoma
TTCACTTCTCAAATATCACTGTGTTCATCTGCTATATGATATATTTAACTGAAATTGCTGATCCAAACAACCAATGAATTCATAAAGAAAAATCATGAAATTATCAGGGGTGCCCAAACTTTTGCATACCACTGTATATATGTATATATGTATCTATATATGTGTATATATATGTGTGTGTGTTTGTGTGTGTGTGCGCGCACAGTTTGTTGCTCCCTGACCAGTGTTTCTTCACTGGTTGTTTAGTTAGATGACTTAATCTGAGTGCTACTAAATTCTGGCCCTGTTCATTGTAATTATTTCCGTCATTGCTGAAGGTGGGCATCCAGTGTAGCTTGTGCCAGTTTGTCGGTTTTTGGCTGTGTAATTTCATATTTGAACGTAATTGAGGAATGTAGGAACAGTTAGGTGAAAGTGTGCAGTGATTGCTGATATCAATAAATGAGGGAAAGTTAAAGCCAGGGTGTATTATGTGGTTTGAATGAGAGAGAAGTTGTAGCTTTAAAGCTGTGAAACCTGAGCATGGCGACGTCTTGAAGGCTGCAGACAGGATTCTGTAACGTGATGCTGTTTCCTGTTATTAAGTTGTGAAGAGCAGTCTGCTCTGAGCACGGGTAGGAAAGGACTTATCTCCTCACATAATCACTCTCATATCTAGACCACGTATTCTCATACAGATAGATTTTGACTTCAGGCTCACTCTCTCGCTCCCTCTTAACAAATGTTATTGCTTTTCAAGCATGCTGATCACACCAGGTATCAGAGTGAGTCTCATATGCTTTCAAAAGATCGCATTCGTGCATGTGCTGACATGGTCACTAGTTGAAGCCTTTGTGTCTTCCCAGGTGATCTTCTTTGAACAGAATTCTATGCATGTATTGAAACCCCAGCGTGGAAGTGTTGAGAAAAGGTTATATCCATTCAAGGGCTGAGACCGTTTAGTAGAGCTTTTCCAGTAATTGGGTTTGTAGTTTAAAGCAGAATTCTGAGCACAGACAGAGACGGTGTTATCACTGGATAATTTATGTGTTGCCTTCCAGATAAACAGGCCAGCAAGGTCAACACCAGAAACAGGGAGAACTTAGAAATAGGCAGGAGCAAGGAATGGGAGTGGAAAACTAAAGACAAAGAGAACTAGAAAAAACCTCCATGAGCATGAAGAACAAGCAGACAAGGGACTGAGAACATTGGGAACCGGGACCCGAGCAGCCAGGAGCACAGGGATCAGCAAAATAAGGAACAGAGTACATGTTGAACTAGGAAAGAAGATCAAGAACTAGCTAATAGTCGAGGAGCCAGGAAACAGTGATCCAAGAACACAGGAAACTAGTGAACTAAGAACAGAAGGTATGAAACAACTGGGACCACAGAGAATTGTGAACCCAGAGAACTAGCAAACAGGGGACCAGGTGCACAGGGAGCTAAGAAGGAACCAAGATTTTAAAGGTTTAAGTAGTAAGGAAACAAATTTGAGCATTTTGGAAACAAGAAAATAAAAAAACAAGGAACTAAGAATTTAAAGATCTAAGAAACAGGGAATCAAGGATTTAAAAATCCAGGAAACAATGAACTCAGGATTTAAAGATCTAAGCAACAGGGGATGTATTATTTAAAGATCTAGGAAACAAGGAAACAAGAATTTGAAGATAGAAGAAACAGGGAACCAAGAATATAAAGATCTAGTAAATGAAGAAACAATAGCATGGACTAGGAAAGTGCAGGATCGTGGCTGAGAATGAATAAAACCCAGGAAAAAGGGAAACTTGACACAAAGGGTTTTTATATTTATAGAGATAATGATCAAGTAAAGTGGCCCTTTATAGTCACATGTGAACACACCACAGCACAGTCTCAGTGTGAACAGTGTGAAATTCTTCTCTGCATTTAACCAATTCACCAAGTGAAGGAGGTGGCTGCCACCAACAGGGGCACCCGGGGAGCAGTGTGTGGGGACGGTACCTTGCTCTAGGGAACCTCAATGGTGCCTCTAGCAGTCCGGGGAACTCCCTAACCACTAGGCCACAGTAATTCACAATTAGTGTGAGTGGGGACTCTGAAAGAACATGCTAAACCTACATGTTGCTTCATTATTATTTTTGTTGGTGCAATTTAGAGAGATTCTTTACCCAGAAATGCAAATGTTGCTAATCATTCATTTGCGTTGGTAAGGTTGGACCAGTACCATTTACCAGTATTAATATCAGGCTAATATTAGCACCCTGATGGGGTTTGGTTTCTGTGCTGCCTGGCTGGCACCGCTAAGTGTGTGTGTACTATCACGATCTCAGTGACTCTCATTTATCAGAGACGTATTGAGTTCATCATTTGTGACTGCACAAAATGGTACATTTCACTAATCTGGTTACATTTCTCAGCTCGAGCAAATCCATTTTGTGATGGATTTTAATGAATACAGGTGCAGAGAATTTGTCTGATGAGAAGCAGGAAACTTTGTGATCTGTGCTCCAGAGATTTTATGAATAGTGTTATTATCCCCTTTGTGCTGCTGTCATGATTTGTAATTGCCTTCATGGTTGCCACCCCTGCAACTTCCAACCTGCTTCTGGAATCTGCTTCACCTTCATGTTAAAGTCTTTAGTTTCCATGTTCTCAAAGATCTGCAGACCACCCGCATTCAGTAACCCAGCACTTTTCTGTTAGATTTTCATACTTGCTATTGACCTCGTATGGGTTTTTACTTAACATGATCAATTTTTTTCCTAATTTTTGTCCTGTTCCTCGCAATGTTTCTTCCTTGAAATCTTTGTACTGCGTTTGAGTCTTCCAAGTGTCCTTATACTGCCAGGGAGTTTCTCCTTTTGAGTCTTGGTTCCTTCACGTTTCTTCTTCGTCCTCTTATGGAGGTTCTGATTTTGAGTCTTGGTTCCTTCACGTTTCTTCTTCGTCCTCTTATGGAGGTTCTGATTTTGAGTCTTGGTTCCTTCAGGTTTCTTCTTCGTCCTCTTATGGAGGTTCTGATTTTGAGTCTTGGTTCCTCCATGATTCTTCTTCATGGTCTTAGGGAGTCTGGCCTTTTGAGACTTGGTTCCTTTGTGTTTCTTCTTTAGGCTTTTGGGGAGGTTCTCCTTTGGAGTCTTGGTTATTCTATGTTTCTTCTTTATGCGCTCAGGCAGTTTCTTCTTTTGAGCCTTTGATGCCGTGTGTTTCTTCAAAATACTCTTAAGGCATTTGCCTTTTTGAGTCTTGGTTGCTCCCAATGTTTCTTCTTCTTGCTCTTAGGGAGTTTCTCCATTGAGTCTTGTTTTCTCAATGTTTCATCATCATGCTTTTAGGGAGTTTGCTTTTTTTGTGTCTTGGTTCCACTGTGTTTCTTCTTCATGCTCTAAAGGCATTTGCCTTTTTCAGTCTTAGTAACCACTGTTACTTCTTTCTGCTCTTAGGTAGTTTCTCCTTTTTTGTTTTGGTTCTGTCAATTGTTTCTTCTTCATGCTCTTATGAAGTTTGCCCTTTTGAGTCTTGGTTCCTTTCTGTGTTTTTTCTCTCGTTGACTTAGGTAGGTCTCCTCTCTGATTTTTCCTCGTGACCTTTAGTGTCTTCTCTTCAGTCTTGGTTGCGTTAAGGGTTTATTTCTCATGCTCTTAGGAAGTTCTTTCATCTACTGTCTCCCATGTTGGTCCATGGAATTTTTAATATTCATCTTTCTACCTTAAACGTAGTGTATCTTTGACTTTGGACATACAGTATGATCAACTTGAAATAATCCACGAAGCAATTGTATCTGAACAGTAATGGGAATTTATTGTCACTAATAGCCACTTGTAATGTATTTCAAACATTGTCACCTTCACGTTTTGTTGTTTCTTTTGAGATGAAGGATTTACATGAAATATCTGAGGCGGAAACCTTTAATGCTTTGTGATATTAGTACACTCATGTCCGGGTTCATTGGTTCTGCACTACCTAAAGTATTGAAACACATTTCAATTACTCCCCAAAGTGAAATATGTCGATTTTTGGACATTTTTAATTAAAAATTAATTTAGAATCAGAATAAGAAAACTTTGATCCTGGAGGAAATTGCCTAATTATATTATCCTCAGCATTTGGGTTTTATTAACATTATACTTTTGCGAATTTAAGAGTCACAAGATGTCTGAACTACTGAATACTTCTCCTGAAGGCAACGAAGAGACCACGTATTGACGTTTAGCCTGAAGAATGAAGTTCAGGTTGGGGCTTGTAATGCAGGGTTTCACAATGAATGGCTTGTTAGTCATTATGATACAGGTCTTCAAAGTGCTAACATTATAGACACCTGCAGAATGTAAATATATTTTCCTGCAAGCTTTGAGCACCCTGACCTCAGATGTCCCAGGAGTTTCGTAAATTGCAAACACAATTTCTAATAATATGACTCCAATATGATACACACATATGAAAATTATTGCGCATTGTGTATCACTCCCCATGACTAGGCTCTGTTTGGGAATGATGCTATACAGATGGCCACACACCATTCCACAGTGCTTAAACAAGTTTATCTTGGGCCCAAAGAAGAAAGGAGCTCTTTGAGCTGTGGATCTTTTTGATGTGGAAAAGCTGGAGGCTTTTCTGAGGGCCCTTATTGGGGCTTTAAAACAAGACTACTTTTATCAAAGTTGCCAGATTAGAAGTGCCAGTCAAGTGTTCTGTACTGATGGACGGAGATCGACACATATACTAAGATACATACACAGATATAGATAGAAAGTAGACATAAATAAATACCAATATATAAATAGATGGAAAACACGTGTAGATAAAAGAAAAACAGATACTGATAGAAAACAGATATAGATATACATAAATAGATAGAAAACATGTACACTAATGGTCAAAACACCCAAATCTTTCCATTTTTTATTGACATGTAAGTAGTTCAAATCCGAAGAATAGCTTGAAATGGTACAAAGGTAAGTGGTGATCTGCCAGAGATTTTAAAAAAGTAAGGTTACCCCAAAGTGGGAAATAATGTACATTTCTGAATTATACAAAAAGGCCTTTTCAGGGAAGAAGAAATTGGTTTAAAACAACTTAAAGCTATTCTTAAACCCCTCTGTCTGTATAAAAGTAGTTTTGAAACACTGTGGTACCATACCCATGGGATCAGCTGGATGGCCTCGTGGTTAGGCCCTGTAATCAGAGGATTGGGGTTCAAAACCCAACTGCTAGTGTCACGGCTGAGGTTCCCTTGAGCAAGGAACCGTCCCCACACACTGCTCCCCGGGCGCCTCATTGGTGGCAGCCCACTGCTTCACTAGGTGAATGGGTTAAATGCAGAGAAATCATTTCCTCCAGGATAAATACAGTATTCAAAAAAAAAAGAAAACAGAGTTGGGAAGATCTTTTTGCAGAATATTTGATTTTAGTTGTAGAAATAATACCACGAATGTGTTCAGCTGTCATACCAACGAAATGTGGCTACTTTGATGAGTCCAAGGTTTCAAATACATTTTGGTTGATACATGGATTCCAACATTTCTTTTTTAACTTTTTAACTGGTTATTTGTTATATGCTTTCATTTCAAAATACAATGAGACAGTGAACTGCTTGAATTTCAATAAAAAACTGGAAAAATTAGAGTGTTCAAAACCTTTGACCGGTAGTGTAAACAGATATAGAGAGATATACAGATATAGACAGAAAAAATAGATATACAGATATAAATATAAAACATAGATAAATTAACGGATAACAGAGATACAAAGCATATGAATAGATGTACATATATACATAGATAGAAAAGAGACAGATATTCAGATATAAACCAATAGAAGACAAATAGATGTACAGATATAGACACAAAGATGTGTATATATATTCAGATATGAATAGTTAAAAAAACATGGATAAACAGCTTTAGATATATATATATATATATGTAAACATGCACATAGATAAATAGTAAAAATAGATAAATAAAGATACAGATAGATACAATGATAGAAAGTAGACATACACACACATGCCGGGCTCCAGGGGGCGGGGTGTCCGTGTTGGGGTCTGTGCCTCGGTGTGGTTCCGGGGGAGCCGGGGATTGATGGGTGTCCGTGCCGGTGTCTATGTCTCGGTGTGCCGAGGTCTATGTCTCGGTGTGCCGGGGTCTGTGTCTCGGTGTGCCAGGGTCTATGTCTCGGTGTGCCGGGGTCTGTGTCTCGGTGTGCCGGGGTCTGTGTCTCGGTGTGCCGGGGTCTATGTCTCGGTGTGCCGGGGTCTGTGTCTCGGTGTGCTGGGGTCTGTGTCTCGGTGTGCCGGGGTCTGTGTCTATGTGTGCCGGAGTCTATGTCTTGAGGGTTTTGCACGCAGTAGAAGTCACAAATTAGGTACACATTTGTGCATTTTATTCGGGCTTGCGTACCACTTATGTCAATCCATGTGTATATATATATATATATATATATGTGTGTGTGTGTGTGTGTGTGTGTGTGTGTGTGTGTATAAGGTGCTCATCTGACCAGAGCACCTTTCTCCATACACTTGGGGAGTTGCCCACATGCCTTTTGGCATACTTAAAACGTGCCTTTTTATTTTTGACACTAAGTAATGACTTTTTTCTGGCCACTCTTCCATAAAACCCAGTTCTATGGAGTGTACGGCTTATTGTGGTCCTATGGACAGATACTCCAGTCTCTACTGTGGAACTCTGCAACTCCTTCAGGGTCTCTGTGCTGCCTCTCTGATTAATGCCCTCCTTACCCGGTCTGGGAGTTTTGGTGGGCGGTCCTCTCTTGGCAGGTTTGTTGTGGTACCATGTGTTTCCATTGAAGGTGATGGATTTGATGGTGCTCTGATGGATTTTTATTTTAATGAACCAACTCTGACTTGTATTTCTCAACAACTTTGTCCCTGACTTGTTTGGACAGCTCATTGGTCTTCATGGTGTGATTCCTCTTGCTTAGTGGTGTTGCAGCTTCTGGGGCCTTTCAGAAAAGGTGTTTATACGGACAGATCAGGTGACACTTACATTACACACAAGTGGACTTCATTTCACTAATTATGTGACTTTTGAAGGTAATTGGTTGCACCAGATCTTTTAAGGGGCTTCATAGCAAAGGGGTTTTTATTTATTTTTTTTAAATCTTTTTTTATATATATTTTTTCTCATTTCATGTCACCAAATTAGACTATTTTGTGCAGATCCATCACATAAAATAAGATTTAAACTACAGGTTGGAATGTAACAAAATAGGTAAAAAGCCAATGGAGTGAATACTTTTGCAAGGCACTGTATGTACACATGTATACCTCTACAAAGACAAATAAAGATATAGGCATAGATAGACGGATACATACACAAGTAACTATAAACACAGATAGACAGACAGACAGACAGGAATCAGAAAGAGATTTTGGCATTGTTTTATAATAGTTCTGAGAATGTTTGGCCTAAAATGTATGTTTTAAAGTCATTCACGACATCCATTCGAAAGCTTGTTTTTTTCCAGCTTTACTGCTATTTTACTTTCACCAGCATTCTGTATAAACACTCAGATGTGTGTAGGTTCACGGGTGGTTTCGGATAGTAAATAAAATATGTATTTGTTATATTTGTGTTTTAGTCATCACGACCCCTGGTTCCATTCACCACCACTGTAAAGAAACGAGTGGGTTTCTCCACGAGCCGCTTCACATCAAACCCACTCTGAATCACTTTGTTTACGTCTCGACTGTTAAATTATGCAGAAACTGAACAGAAACTGTGTGGAATTCCCCTTTAAGTTGTCTAAAACAAGACAGCCAGGCTAGGACTCATACCTCTCTTTCTCCCTCTCACTTACAGCCCTCTCTCACGTCTTTATCTCTCTTTCATCCTCACCTCACACTTCTCTTCCATTTACTCCCACCTTTCTCACACACACAAAGAACGCTGTGCTGCACTCAGCTATCCTGAAGCCTTTGTGATTTAAGAGCATTGATTCCCCCTCCCTCTTTCTGTCTCTCTTTCTCTCTCTCTTTCTCTCTCCCTTTCTTACTCTTTCCCTTTTTTATTCTCTCTTTCCCTTTCTTACTCTCTCACCCTTTCTCTGTCAGCCTGTCTCTCTCCTCTTTTATCCTTCTTTCTCTTCCTCTCCTCCCCCTCTCTCACCATTTCTCTTTCCGTTTCTTTCTCTTTCTGTCTCTCATCCAGTCTCTCTCTTTTTTCTTTCTCATTCTCTCTTTCTTTCTCTCCCATTCTTAATGTTTCTCTCTTACCCTTTCTCTCTCCCCCCCTCTCCGTTTTTCTTCCTTTTCTCTTTCTCTGTCTTTTCCTTTCTCTCCCGTTCTCTCGCTCACTCGCTCTCTCTTTTCTCTCTCTCCTTTCTCTCTCTCTTTATTTCTCTTTCTCTGTCTTTTCATCTCACTGTTTTCTCTCTTTCTTTCTCTTTCTCTCCTCTTTTCTTTCTTTTGCTTTCTCTTTTAATCTTTTCTCTTCCATTTCTCTCTCTCCTCTTCTCTCTCTGTCTCTCTCCTGTCCTGATAAAAATGTGTGCGGCTTGTGGTGGTGAGCTAATCTGCATAACAGGATTGTGTGTGTGTGTGTGTGTGTGTGTGTGTGTGTGTGTGTGTGTGTGTATATGTGTGTGTGTGTGTGTGTGTGTGTTTGTGTGTGTGTGTGTGTGTGTGTGTGTGTGTGTGTGTGTGTGTGTGTGTGTGTGTGTGTGTGTGACAAAGTCTTTTGAGATGCCCTAAGCCAGATATCTATGTTCGCCTCTGAAAGCCAGCACTTCCTTGCCATTGTTAGTTAAAACAACAGGATTGCTGGGTGACTTCGAGCCAGACAAATCTCTTGGCTCAGTGAACCTGCTGCACAACAGAGTAGAGCAGACAGGAGTAGTCCTGCACATTCCTCTGAGAGACAGAGACCTGCTACTGAAGAATCTACACTGCCATCATTTTCGTTTAACCCTGATCTCTTATATACTTTTCACTGGTCCACACGCGTCTTCCAACTAACATTATAATAAGTGTAAAAAGGCTGATCTGAGAACAATACACCTTTCAACTCAATACACCTTTCAATGATCCCTAAACGGACCCCTAAATTCTCTAGGATCTGTGCCAAAAAGTAGCTACTTTTGCTATTTTTCCTACTCGTCTCCATTATTAAGGCCCTGTCTCACCGCAGATCTTGCATTCATTTGATATCTAAAGAACATAGCGTGTCATTTCATATGTTTTAATTCTGTGTTTGTCACAAACTTCCCCTTTGTGCAAGAAAACACATTTCACAAAAAATATCGCCATACACAGAACAATAAAGGCAACATTTCACATGGTAACAGAAAACACTGTAATACAGCTCTAAAACTGATCCATCTCTGACGCACACATCATCACCACTCTGTCCACAATGTACTTCAGATGATAGATTTGATAGGGCTCTGATTTTAAAAGATAGTCTTCCGTAAGATAGGCTGGAGGTGGGTCCCGGGTTGCTCTCTTATAAAGGGTCTTTGTTTGTGTTACATAATGCAAAACAGAACACTCTGCCAAGGCCGCATGTCAGGTCCTCGGAAAAGAGTCGATAGAGCAAATAGTGAATGATGTGAATGTCTGGAAGCCGGCAAGCAAAACATTTATGTGAATGATGTAACATGACAGGGAAAACAGAACTTTGTAGTTAAATGCTCTCCGGAGCATTTAACTACAAATTTATACAAATTGATGAAACTAGATATGAATAGATATAACTACAAAGTCATACAAATAGATAAAAGTGAAGAAATATTGTACTGTTGATTTTATTGTATACTGTACTGGACTCTTTATACAACATGTAGTAGCTGCTTTCCTCTGTAGGCATTGCTGTAAACTTTGTGGAGTCAGGTGTACATGTAAAGGATTATGGAAACAGTTGATCCCAGTACTACTCCAACAACATCCAGAATGTAGCCTGTATTTCCTGCCTGTGTTTAAAGGGTCCTTCTGATTGGAAAAGCCTTTGAGACACAGTGGTCCACAAATGAAGAGCAAATTTCCAAAACTCAGTCCATTTTTTGTGATTTTCTAGGTAACACTACTGTTGGAATATTTTCACATGACCTCTTTATGTGCAATAGTATAACCGACCAAAACTCACTCAGTCTTTGCATAATACACAGTACAAGATTAGGTGAATTTCCAAAACTCACTCAGTCCACTCGCACA
>JBBJLS010072821.1:0-10129 GCA_037577275.1 Bryconaethiops microstoma
TCACTCTCATTTTCTCTCTTTCTCTCTTTCACTTTCTATCTTTCTCTTTTGCTCTATCTCTCTCTCTCTCTCTCTCTCTCTCTCTCTCTCTCTCTCTCGTTTTATTTCTCATTTTCTCTCCCTCAACTTTCCCCAATTTCTTATGCATCATTTTCTTTGTCTCACTTTCTGTCCTCCCATTCCTATTCTCACTGTTCCCTGCATTTTTCTCTCATCTATTCTCCCGTTCTCTCGGTTCCCCTCTTTTCTTTTCTCCACTCGGTCTCTCTGACGGTCGGAGCTGAGATGGGGACCCCTCTCTTTCTCCCCTCTCCGTTGCCGCAGGCCGTTTATTTTGCGGGCGGGTGGCTGGTGAGTGAAATTAAGTGACACGGAGTGAAATTGTTTTCCCATGGTGCCGCGGCCTTGCCTCCACATGTCTGATTACTGCTACTTTAGGACGTCCAAACAGGGCAGCAAGTCTGCGACATACAGCGCGCTTATCAACACCTTCTTCATTTAACCACAGGGCAGAGTGGAGAGAAACCTGCTGCATGAAGATTTGTGCACTACTTCAACCATTTTCCAAATAACACGACGTGAAATGCGCTACCGTCCAATACAGACGGAAGCTCAGCAGCTTTCCCAAGCAAAGCTTTATCTCAGGAAGAAATAACACAATAATTCTAGGTTTGACCGTAGAATATTTGGAAATATGTGTTTGGCGATTGGAGAATAAATTTAATGAAGTTGGGCAGTTTGGCTTTTGGATGTTTTGGTTAAAAATTGAAGGACTGAATAAATAAATAAATAAATAAATAGAAAAATAAATAAACACAAATCTCTGGGAAACCTTGGCAACAGTCAACGAGATTGCACTGTATTTGCATTGCACTGTATTTACTGTATTTATTTGCCATTAACTTATTTTGCCCTTTGAGATTAAATAATTAAGGCAAAATCACTAGCTTAGTTTAAGCAGTAAATTTTTAATTAATCCAATGGCCGAGGGTCTTTATGCCTGCTTAACTGATGCATAGTATTTAAGCATGGTGACCTTAGTCTCATTCCACAGTCGCCCGTTCTATGACGACATATGAATTCATATTTTTCCATTGAACATTCTGTATTTTTCTTGCTTATGATTTTTTTCAATGATCGAACATAGAACTACAAGTGTTTAACAATCAGTAATGCAATAAATGGTTTAATTTAATAGGATAAAAAAACAGGCTAATGGAGACATTCGAAGGATATATATATTACATATATGTATGCATTAATATTCTTAAGTCAATGTTCATTATCTTCCCTTCTGGAGCCCAGAATAAGGCGCAGTACTAACGAGGAGCACAGTTCAACCCTCTCTCATGCACCATGACAAACAACCAAACATTTCCTCTCCTATTGTTGGAAAGGCAGTGATAAATGAACACGAGTTGGTATTTACCCTCCTTACCTACAAGAACTGCATTTCCCATGTTTAACAATGGCAGGGCACACTGTTTTTTCTTCCCCCCTCCCATGTTTTGAGTTGTGAATATGCTAAATCCATTTTTATGCCTCAGGTACAATGACCTCTTGGAAGCTGCTTAGACATTAATCTTTCGGAGGAGAGCAGAGGAAGCGTGGAGGGTAAAGCAAAAGCCACAATCATGGATTTCACAACAACAAAACAGAAGCTTCAAACCGCTGAATTTATTCCAACACAGGAAACCTACTGTTATCCTGTGATTCCTGGAAAGAGTTCCTAGAAAACACGATTTAAGAACTAAGAAACAGTTTAAAGCTTTCTATGATTTGCATATCACCACTGACCACTTGCAAATCTGTTATTTTATTCCAATGTTATTTTATTTCCTTAGTTTTAAGCTATTTCCTTTTGTTAAATAACTTCTGAATGCGATGTCATTAAAGTGCCTGTTGGTAAAATGGTCAGACGTCCCAATACTTTTGTTCTTTTAGGGTAGTTGCCATTTCAGAGATGAAAGTTTAGTTATACAATGTATCTACATATACAAATGTATTTGTATTTTCAATGATAGTCATCTACTCTAGCACAATGAAAGTGTAAGAGATTTACACAGATGTCACTATATGTACAGACAGACCTTCTAATGAGTAACTTTAGCTACTTTAAGGTGTACCCATTGCTAACACAGATGTTTGGGTGCTCACAGCGTTTTTACTCTACACAGAAAAGCACTGATTAATAGAATATCAGAATCAGAAAATTTGATTGATCCTAGAGGAAATTACTTGTGTAATGACTGCAATGACACACAGAGACAAGAACGATATAAAATCTAATGTCTAAATAAAATCTAAATTAAAACATCTGTAGAAAAAAAAGAAACCCAACACGGAAATACACTAAGCTATATACAAAAATACTGAATATAAATATTATACATAAGTTAAGTGAAATCTACCAACACAAATGGTAGTTTGGGGTAAGCTATTGCACTTAGTAGAGAATCCAGTTGTAATATTAAGTATTAAAAGTAATATTGACATAAATAGGGATATTGCACATGAAGACACTATCAAGCAGCCCAGTGCCAAGCATTAGTTAGATGGGTATAAAGCTCCCCAGCACTGCATTATGGAGCAGTGGAATTGTGTTCTCTAGGGTGATGGAGCTCCATCCAATACTTTTGAAAATGAAATCTCTCACATGATGAGCTGTTTGCCTTAATGTGCTTCTTCAAGTACAAAAGGGTTTAGACACCTGCTCACCTGCAGTCACTTACAGTAACAGCAGCCACTTCTCTATGATGGTTTTGCCTTAGATGTTGGAATGAAGGAAACAAGTATTTGCATCATCCAGAGTCATATCAGAAATTTACAACTACAAAAAATACATTATCAGAGCTCTGGAGTTAGACTGGAGTAAGAAATAATCATCCAACATCCGTTTCTGACCTCTCTACTGCTTTTGTAGTTGAATTCAGTCAAATCCTTGCGTGTCAAGTCTACACTATAAAGTAGAGATAGTTACAATTACTCTTACTACATATCCTTAATATCAGAAGCAATGTTAAAGGAGCAGGTGTCTGCATTAATCACTGACGTCAGTTTGTTCTGAAAAGTGGTAGTGGTGGGGGGGTGTTTGGAGGTGGTGGTAGTGATATTATAGATCTTTCAAAAAGTGGTGGTTCAAAACAAAACCCCAGTGGAAAAGATACCTATAAAATTAAGACACCAAAGAAACTGCTTGATTTTCATGGTCACATACATATATTGAGCGTTCTATGGACTGATCAGTTCAACGGATCTTTCCTGTGCTATATGATTGTGTGCCATATGTGCAATTTTCTGGTGCAATATAACTGTTTTATTTAATATCATTAAATGTCTTTTAATGAAGACACTTCCACTATGTGTGTGTGTACATTAAAAACATATGTTTTTATATTGTGTACAGGTTTTTATATCATACTGTTATATTATATTGATTCTATTGGATATGCTGCTTCTACTTTTCTTTTAGGCTCAGGCTATTACATTTAGATCCTGAAACCTTCTGTTTCATAATGATGCCTTCAGCGAATCATAAACTGTTCGGTTGTAAGTTCAGCACTGTCGGTATCAACATGTTACCAAAGTGAAGGCCTTTCACAAGCCTCTTCAGAGTCAGCTGAAATCAGCCACCTAGTAAGCTCTTGACCAGAGAAAGGCCTGACGGCCTTGCTAAAAAAGCCAGGCTTGGAGTGGCACTTATTTTTCCTGACATTTCAAAATGACATGATCCAATTCTATGAATCCTTTTGTGAAAAAGGATTTAATGGAGGATCTGAGCTTGGCATACAAGTAATGATGACAGAATATAAGTGACTCATTTGCAAAATGGTATCTTCAGACAGACTGGTGAAGTAGAGGTAAAGTTACCCATCTGAGTCATAGAAGGAGCATCCCTGATCTCTCAGGGCCAGATGTAAAACTACAGGTGTCAGAAAGTGTACTTTGCAATGAATCACGTAATTAGTGTATTAGTTGAATCAGGTATGTTGGCAGCTACAAATGACGAAAAAGAAAGAAGCAAATTTCAGGCACCAGTGTGTGACGTATTTGTTACTTGAATACATTTGTAGGGAGAGAGAAATCATATTCATGTGATTTTCGACTGCAGTATTACTGGAAGTACACTTAATTTTAATGCTTCAGCAGACCAAGACATTCTGGACAACGGCATGCTTCCGAATTTGTGGACCTAGTTTGGGAAAGAACCTTTTCTATTCCAGCATGACTGTGTCCCAGTGCACAAAGCGAGCTCCGTAAAGATGTGGCTGGATGAGTTCAGTGTGGAAGAACTAGACTGACCCACACAGAGTCCTGACCTCAACCCCATCCAGCACCTTTGGGATGAACTGGAACAGAAATCGCGAGCCAGGCCTTCACATCCAACATCAGTGTCTGACCTCATAAATACTCTATAAAATGAATGGGCATAAATTCCCACAGAAACTCCAAAATCTTGTGGAAGCTGTTATAGCTGCAAAGGGGGGACCAACACCATCTATGTATTTGAATGCAATGTCATTACAGTCCCAGGTGTCCTAATACTTTTGTCCATACAGTGTATGTAGATTCTCAAGGGGACATTTAGTATTCTCTGCTGGAGAGGCATACAGATAATCCATCTTTCTATGGTAAATGAAAATGCTTTTTTCCATGTTATACTTACATTAGCTAAAGTACATTTTGGAAATATTAACATTACTGAAGAAAAAAGAAATCAGCATCCAGGACCAGCGTTGGCAAACACTGCCAATGTAATGGGAATACAAAAGTTATACTAATGTACCGATTAAACATCTGTCCAGGCCATGAGCCATATGCAAACTGCACACAGGGTGGTCTAGCAGATGTATCATGTTTGTGAGTCGCATAGTATAAAAGGGTGCAATAAAATAGCGGAGCTGTCGGCAAGCTCGGGACAAAATCAGAAATGAATGTTCACTGATTGACAAATAGAAGTGTTAATGAATTAATTTAAATAACAGCAAAATAAACTAATGGCATAGAAATCATTAGAGGAATTTAGACAGTTCAAGGCCTAGATGCTGTGTTCACTACCATTGTTGATGGAGGTCTACCAACAACAACATGCTCTTGAGAGTCTACAGCCAGTTCACACAAGGGTCACCACAACATTTTCTTTTTTTTTTTCTTTTTTTTACTCAGATTTAACTTTATTTTATTTGGATTTTTATTTTTATCAGATTCTATTTAGACTTATATTACACTTATTTAATTTATTTTATTACTGTATTTTATCTTACTTTTTATTTTACACTACTCTGGTGTCTGTGTGATGTGGCAGTCACCACATAAACCATTTCCTCCGGGATAAATAAGGTTTTCTGATTCTGATTCTGATTCTGAAAACTGGCTGCTACTAGTACATGGAACATAATATGCATTCAAATGCAATTCCAATATCTCAATTTATTGCTCTCAAATGTGTATGAAAACACACATATATTTTTGGATTAAATAAAGTGTAAAATTAAAGTGAGATTTGGGCCATCTGACCTACATCCGATTTGAATCATGAAGAGAAATAACAACATCAAGGCTAAATTTGAAGGACGTGGATTATGTTCATCACATTAACATATATCCACCTATATGTAGAAGCCATAAGAGCTGTATCAGTATATAGTCAATGGAGGGAATAGGTCAATTACAGAAGTCTTAAAGCCAGAGAAATGGGGTAAAGGGGGTTGGGAAATAGTCGTGTAAAAATGAATGGAAGTCAAGGAAAAAGAAAAAATACAAGAAATTGTAAGATCTGATTAATTAGTGTGATTGCATTTTATTTTTATTCTTCTTCTTCTTATAGCCGGGTTTTGGCGCCTCTTCTCCTCCTACAGTTCTCAAAATATTAGCTTGTTTCCAGCTTCAAAACATCCATTTTTTTTTCTAAGGCAGTGCGTGTGTATTCAGATTTTTGATCGGTTGATCGGGGCAGAGTATTGATCATTTTGAAAAATTATTTTTGTGGTCGAGTCAGCTATGTAATATATGGGAAGTGAGTCGCCTTTAAAATGTTTCTCAGAAAGAATATGTGACGTCATGGCCCAGGTGGCTGGAAAGGGACAAAATGCTGAGAAACACAAACGTGGATAAAGAAACGTGGAGCAAACGTGGACTTCAAGACACTAAAGCTTAGATCAGTTATATTAAAAAGACGACTGTCTCTCTTTGTTGTGGTTTGATTAAAAACAATCAGCCTGTGAATCTGGTTACACGTTCACCTTAATCATAAATGGCTTGGTAAGAGCAAGCTAGTTCACGGCTCCTTCGGTAGCACAGTGGTAGAGTGCCATCCACTGAATGAAGATAATCAAATGAGTTCCGTTGCCCATTAAACCAATGGTTGGCTGTCTCCAAACACTGGTTTTATCGCAACCATGCAATCACACTTCACATTTACTCACAGAAATCCATCCAGTTAAGAACTGTTATCTAAGAGTTGGCCAAAATTAGATATGATGTTGTATTATGATAAATTATAAAATGTAATGTGCATGACACCTAGCTAGCTAGTACCAGCAATTAGTTTTGATTTTCTTCATATGAGATAAAAGTGTAGCATCTAAGGAATTTTAGCCTGAAGCACTTGCCTTATAGGATCTCTGGACAACCACTTTGTGGGGAAAGAGCTGAAAAGCCTTAACACATCTGGCCCTCAGTTGTTAACCAAGATTAGCCACCAAGCCTCTGGTCACAGCCCTCTACCTCACTGTTTGACTCTACCATGCAACACTGCAGTTATCTAATTGGCTCATATGTCTTTGCACCGGGGCACAGACAACTACTACTATTTTTGGAAGCATTCAGCGTTCTTTTATAAAGAGAAGATGTTGTATAGATCTGGACTGTATTTGAGCCTTGGAGATTACACATTTGGAATCAGACCTACTCCACACTGCCTGCAGCTATAGGCTTGCTAAACCAAGATGCAGGGCAAGACAAGTGAAGTTAAATAACATAATTTATCTGTTTAACAGATTGCTCAAGCTGTAGAACAATAAATCTCACCCATATCCAAGAATTTTACTCCTACAGTGACTACGCCGATATTTTTACTTCTCAAGAGCTCCATAGAAGGACCCAGGACAAAACCATAATGTATCCCGTATTATTACTTTCTTCGTCAGCTGAGTCTGAATGTGTTTTTGAATGGAGCTCATTTGTAATTATCTTGTGAATAATTTCCATTCAGTATCAGATATTTGTCATCCCTGGTTCTGATGCTTTGAAAGACGAACACAAAAGAGCAGCACGTACTGTTTCAGGCTTTTCTTTGTCTCCTAATAAATCACATTTGCTTTAGCTGTACTTCATTTACGAGCTGACATTTGTTTAATAGGTCGCCGTGCCCTTCAGTCATACTCATTCCTTTTTGAAATTTCAAAGTGGTGAACTTATGGGCGCATGCTGAACTTAGGCTTAGGCCTTTTCTTTTTTACATTTAAAAAAATGACACCACTCAGATCGCCTTTGATTATTGGACGTCCATTAAGGCAGTGGCTCATTTCCTGAAGTGTCTCAGAGAACTCATGACCCAACAGGAGATTGCATAGACCTTTCCACACTTGAACCAAGTTTTGATCCACTCGTGAATAATACATCATTATGAAAAGGTTTAGCATTCATATTTGCCCGCTTCTCTCATTCTCAAAGGTTGAGGACTCTTCACAAGCAAATGTTTCATAGCCAGCCACATAATGACATGTATTCCCTTGAGGAAATGATGAATATTGACATATGCACAGTCATATAAATCTCATCTTGACCAATCAGCCATATATTTTTGCTGAAGTGCTTGAGCAGTAGTGTGATCAATAATGTAGCATTCACACTACTGTTTTTCTTAAGTTTTGGTTTTATTATTCTTTTTATATCTTGAATTTGGCACCTCTGCTCCTATACTTTTTGAAATACTGGCATGGTTCCAACATCGAAACATTTGTTGTCATGCTCATGCATTTAAAATTTTTGATCGGTTGTTCAGGGGCCAAATACTGATTGTTTAAAAAAATCCATTTTTGTGGTTGAGTCAGCTCAGTAATGTACGGGGAGAAAGAGTGAAAGGTTGAGTCGCTTTCAAAATTCGTGATGGAGAGAGAGTCTGTGACATGTCTGCAAAGGGACAAAACACGGGAAACAAAAACATGGAGAAAAAAATGCCGTGCAAAACACACTGCAGACCCATAAACAGACCAAGACACTGAAGCTCAGGTCAGTTATATAAAAAAAAGTGTGCAACTGTTTGTTTTGGTTTCATCAAAAAAATTCTACAGCTAGATGTGCTTTCTGTCATCATCACCCATAAATGGCTTGATAAGAGCCGGCAAGTTCACATTATTATTATTATTATTATTATTATTATTATTATTATTATTATTATTATTCAGTTGAAACTGAAATCCTCAGTAAAGTCACGTTATCTGCTTCTTTCAGATATGTGGATCTTATGAAAAGCTGCAATGACCCATTACTCTTTATGCACTGAGCCCCTTCACATTACACACCATCACACTTCTGTCCATGCGTTAGGTTGAGGACACTTGGATTTGCAAACTTCATCTCATACGAAGCCTGAATTCCTTGTGGTTTTGCAATTTAACCAGGGGGTATTTTGAGGGAAAACAGTATCTTATGTGTAAATATTTAGGACAATATTTGAGAGCAGATATAATGCCAAAACCCACATATGGTGAAGTCAGCATTCAACAGCACTCAAACCCTTCAGGTATTTAAATCACATTTGAGTTAAAAGAATAACTGCGTTTAACAACAGTCAAATTAATATTTTAGACCATGTATATATCTTTACAATTAAATTGAGCATATTTGTTACTGTACCTTTTAGACTGATATATGTAAATGTGGTTTGTTTTGATTGGCCACCCTGTATTGTACCTCATACAAAAAGCTGTCCAGGTAAAAACGCATGGAACAAGCGGTTTAGTTGAAACTGAAATCTTCAGTAAAGTCACTTTAGCTGCTTCTTTCAGATATGTGGATCTTTTGAAAAGCTGCAATGATCCATTTCCTCCAGAATAGCACAACATTTAATTGTTTTCTCCACTTTCCCATCTTCCACTCCAGTAACTCTGTATGCAGAAACAACAGTGGCTATAAAAGCTACAGGCTGAATGGGAGGTCATATGTAAGTGCAAACATGACAAATTCAAATGGACTGTTTTTACAATTTAGCTCATAAATATTGACCACGTAGAATAATAATGAATGGAAAGATATAAAACTCTATATTTCTGACAGTATCCTGATTCTAGCAACACTTTACAGTATATTACCTTGTGTAACTATACAATTAAATATTCAAACATAGCGAAGTGTTCAAAAAATACACTTTTTTGAAAATAAAAAAAGCGTTTTACTTTATTTAAAATGTTGTTTAGCTTTTTTTTTAGCCACTTATATTTTCAAATGCTACAAAGTTAACACTGTACAGTTTTCACAGTCTCTCAGCCATCATATACCCAATATCAAAGTTCAGGTACAGAGGAATTAAAGCAGCACCAAAAATACAAGTGAGATGCACTTTTTCTAGAAAGCGCTGCTCTCTTTACATCTCTGTTACCCTTATGCATGTGTTTAGACAGCAAAAACTTTGTACTGTCTACTATGAAGAATTATTCATCTCTTAAGAATCAACATTTAAAAAAAACATTTCTGCCATGTTTTAAAGATGCACATGTAATTGCCTCAAATGAGCAGAGCCAGGCCCTGGGCTTTGTGATGAATTTCTCCTTGTGAAGTTGCTCTCTCGCTTTCTTTTCTCCTCTCTTTTCTTCAGTTCTATTATTCCTCCACTCACACACACACATACACGCACACGTACACACACGTACACACAAACACACACTTCTGTCCTGAAGCTATTTTGCAGTGCTCCACAAACAGAGAGAGAGAGAGAGAGAGAGAGAGAGAGAGAGAGAGAAAGAAAGAAAGAAAGAAAGATTTAATGGATGAGGCACGAGGAATAAACAAATAAATAGATAGATATACAGATAGATAAATAGACAGATAGGTAGATAGACAGATAGATAGATAGATAGATAGATAGATAGATAGATAGATAGATAGATAGATAGATAGATAGATAGAT
>JBBJLS010072822.1:0-10128 GCA_037577275.1 Bryconaethiops microstoma
CTCCCTCCCTCTCTCTCTCCCTCTCTCTCTCTCTCTCTCTCTCTCTCCCTTTCCCTCTCTCTCTATCTCCCTCTCTCTCTCTCTCTCCCTTTCCCTCTCTCTCCCTTTCCCTCTCTCTCTCTCTCTCTCTCTCTCTCTCTCTCTCTCTCTCTCTCTCTCTCGTGGTGTGTGACCTTGAGAGTGAGGGAGCCGTCTCGTCGGAGAGTAAACAGATGAAGAGGCGTGTGAAGGTTAATCTCCTTCATCTCTCCGCTGTGAAAAACACCAACACTCGGACTCAAATTGAAAATCACAAATTCAGAAGGGGTCTCTCTCTCTCTCTCTCTCTCTCTCTCTCTCTCTCTCTCTCTCTCTCTCTCTCACAAATACACACAAACACAACTCCCCGCCCCCCCCCACACACAAATACACACAGACATACACCTGTGTGAACAACGACCCAATGCTTCCAGACCTGGAAGTGAAGGGCTTCATACATAAACACTAACTGTGTCAATCATCCAGTCACTTTAAATCAACTGCCCTTCAACCTCTACTCCAAAAACAATCAAACCACAACCCCCCTGCCCAGGCCACTTTATTAGAAACCCCTTTCTTGTATCTCCACTTTTCTGGTGTTCAGTTAGAGATTGAAGCCCATCTCTTCATACAGTTTGTGTTAGTGGTCCTCAAGTCCTTCATCAGTGATCAGTTTCTGACCACAGTGCTGCTCTGGTCTGGATATTTTTGGACGAGTGGTGGGCGGCGCTTGGAAAGAATAAGTGTACAGTTGTATAATGGACATATGGATATACTGTATGAATGGATATATAAAGTAAGTGTTTCTAATGGTCTCCAGTGAATGAATATATAAGGTAGGATTTTCTATATTATTAAGAAGAAAATTAAATCCCAATGAGTCCATCAAGGAGAATCAACAGTCGCCCATTGTCTTAAATCTACACAGCGTGGTTCAGCCAGTAGCTTAGCTGGACTGCAGTTGAAGGGAAAGATTTTTTTTTTAATTGGAGTTGATTAAAAACATCTGAAAGCCCCCGCTGGCCTTTGTTTCGGTGTTGTGAGTGTGACAGATAAAAGAGGCCCACTGAAGACCACTGACCTCAGTGACTTGAAACACGACTGATGCCCTTTAAATGGATAAAATCTCATTATCTCCCAGTGACGTCCACTGATTTGTGAAAGTATGGCAGTGCTAACAAACGCGAGGCCCAGAAGCTGCTCAGGTCACATGTTCTCAAACTCCGGGTTTTAGCATAACTGCTAGATCTGTTGTCACGCAAACCACACAATCCAGAAGCTCTGACGTTCCCGTCCATTTGAAATCATCAAATTTTAAATAAATGAGCTGTTGAAATCTTCCAGGCGTGAATTATTAGTTTGTGTCATTATCTCTGCGCATGTTCATTTTCAAACCTTGTTAAAACTCTCTGACTGACTCAAATGAGACAACTTTTTTTTTTTTTTAAGCTCAGTCAGACAAGTGTGTGTGTGTGTGTGTGTGTGTGTGTGTGTAAGAATAAAAGGAAAGAGCAGCAAGACAAAGAGAGAGCGAGAGAGAAAAAAGGAGAAAGTAGAAGAATAAGAAAAAGTCAGAACTGACTGGTGAGATAAAACAAAAGAGAGAGAATGAGAAAAAAGGGGAGAGAAAGATGAAACAAAACAGACAGAGAAAGGAAGAGAGAAAAGAAGATTGAGATAGAATAATGTATGAATAAATCAGAGAGAAGGATAAAACTGAAAAGAAAGAGAGAAGGAGAAAGAGGAAGCAAGAATGAGAAAAAGGGCGGAATAAAGAGGATACAATGAGAGAGAGAGAGAGAGAGAGAGAGAAAAAGGGGAAGGAAGAATGGAAAAAGGGAAGAAGGGAAGAATAGAGGAGAGATATAAACTGAGAGAGAGAGAGAGAGAGTGAAAGAGAAAGAAAGAGAGAGAGAAATAGGGAGGAATAGAGGGGTGACCTGACCTCACACTGCACTGTTTGGGATCCGAGTGCTTACGTTTCACATCACCCATCCCTTCATCACTCATCCCTTCATCACTCATCCCTTCATCCTACATCCGTTCATCCTACATCCGTTCATCCTACATCCCTTCATCCTACTCCTCCGGTGAGGCCTCACACTCACAGAGTTCATCCCGTACCTTCCACAAGCAAAATATCTCAGAGTTCTTGTTCTTGTGTTCCTGTATTCTCCCATTGGTCCAAACCTCCAGCAAACTCAGCTCTGAGACCAGAGTCGAGCCTTTACTGACGTGTTTAAACCAGACAGACGTGTTTGAGTTCCGCGTCCGAGCCCAAGGACTCAAATCCCACTGACTAAATAAACTGGACAAACTGGGAGTTAAATATCCTCATTCAAAATACCACTCACCTAGTGTGAGTACACCTTTAGACAGGATACACACACACACACACACACACACACACACACACACACACACACACACATGTATTTTACTTTCTTATGGACTTCAACATGGTGTGTTCTCTTCAATCTTTTACTCTCGTTTTTTTTTCTAAAAGCGGGCTGCAGCTCGACTCCACGGACGCGGTTTTGAGACGACCGGCCATAAACTGGAGAG
Organism: Bryconaethiops microstoma; assembly: GCA_037577275.1. Lineage (NCBI taxonomy): Eukaryota > Metazoa > Chordata > Actinopteri > Characiformes > Alestidae > Bryconaethiops > Bryconaethiops microstoma. Next base: position 2,584 of record JBBJLS010072822.1, read on the forward strand.
AATTGAGTCAGAAACTCCGTTACCGGACTGAGATACACTGGAACAACAAAACCTGATACAACTTCAGTACCGTCACAGTACAGTTTAGATACAGAACGGTTCCTGTAGAGCTGTGGAAAAGTGTCATAAATCAACACAAAGTTACTGGATGGAGCTCCATCACTCCAGAGAATGAGGTTCCACTCTTTCACGGCCCATGGAAGACCTTTGGTCAAAACCTTGGTCCCATTCTATCGGTCAAAACATTTCTATGGAGATTTTACAGATGGTGTGATTAAAATTAAAAACCCCTGTCAGCGTTAGGAACACCTTAAAGTAGCCGAACTCACTTATTAACAGGGCTGTCTGGATATTTTTGGTATCATACTATGAATAGCGACACTGTGATCTGTCCATTTTTAAACTCTGAACTATGATCCTGCCTCTAAATATGGGAGCTGCTGAGTTCGCTATTATGTGATTTATATTCCATTAAAGCTCAAAAGTTTAATTAAGCCACTAGACTGATTAAAAATAGCTACAGAGCACTCCTACTTCTATTTTTTTTCCTGGGGTCGTCATTAATGATCTGTCAAAAATGTAATTAGAAAAAAATAGATTAAAACGATTCTGCAGCGATCAAATATTAATGCAGGCTCTGGAAATCATTTCTCACCGCCCTCATATTTCTGCCCTCAAAGTTTTCGGTCGTCCTGGAGATCGGGCCTGTCCAGACACACCTGACTCCTTGAAAATAAAGATTAAAAATAAAATCAAACTGCAACAAGAATTCAAGAGTAAGCTGCTTCATTAGTAAAGGAGTTTCAGGATAAGCCATATCCTGCAGTGACTTTTTGAACTGCCTTGCACTTTGGTTGAACATACTGGAGATTTCAGACCGTTCTTGTGAGCATCTCAGCACTAACTGACTTCAGAATGAAGCCTAAACTCGGAACAGAGCTCATTTATATAAAAGCACAACAACCAAAACACAATAACAAAAACATTTTTGTTATTGTGCTTTCATATGAAAGCATAATAACAAAAATATCCTTCAAATCTAATGGATATAGAGGTTGCAGGTGGTCACATAAAAAATCAAACCGGAGAATCGACTAAACAAATTTTTAAAAATGTTGGATATGTGTAGGGATGGGTATCAGTATTTCTTCATTAAAAATACAAAACATTCTGGAACTTTTGAAGCAGAATATGAAGAAACGAGGGGTGGATGAAGACTTCTGCACAGTAACGTCTGTGTATGTTGACTTTCTGCCAAAGTTGTTCATTCTAGTTAAACTAGAATAAAGTATATATGTAAAGTATGTATAAGCAATATATATGTGAAGTATTGGAACTCTCTCAATTTCTCTTAACAGCTCTATCATAATGGCAGTTTAATGGTTAATAATCTGTTGTCTTAACGCAAAAAAAAGGAAATAATACCATCAGGCATAATTTTTCGGTTACTTGTCAGTCACTGCCGATGTCTGATTCCATCACACTATCGACTGGCACTAGTGGGAACTTCAAAACTTTCTATATGGTTTGGAGAGTCACTTCTCATTAGTGTTCACAACTACTGTTTCATACTTTATGTACATCAACGTTCATGAATGAATCAATACATGCTTTCATTTTTTATACCAGTTTGAGAAGTCTTGGATTAAAAATGCACTTTTCACAAGTAGCAGACTGTCTGCCGCCTGTGTTTATTACTTAATGGGACTGAAAAATAAACTGGAAATAAATAAGTAACGTCGCTCTCACAAGAAGCCCCTGGCTGATCTGTTGAAAGTGGCATCCAATAATCATTTAGTTGAGAATAGAAAAGGGTCAAACAAAGCTATGCTGCTGACAAGTGACAAACATTCAGTTTATTCAGTTTATACCCTCACTCTGGATAACCTCTTTTGAAACAGATTTTTAAATTATATATCAATTTGGAATATTTCACTTTTAATTTGAGTTGGATCAACTTTCTTTCTGATCAACTTTCCTGTACACCAGGGAATCTTTTGCATTTTTCAGTAGAAAACTTTGGCAGAAAGCTCATGAATTAATTCTGGCACTGAGGGCTTCTCAAAAAGCCAGACTGTCACTATTTGCTGAATTTAACATGGACATTGGCAAAAAAACATTTAAAAAAAAACAAAAACAAAAGTGTGGACTGCGTTCTGCATATTTTATATATCATATTTGATTTTATTAAAGCCAATTACATGAGATATTAGCACTGGGTCCAGTTCCATCCGTAAACTTACCAGCTAATAGTTTGAGAGAACTGTCTCCATTAAAAACACAAACTGAAACTAAAACACGGATGCCCTTCTAAACGTTAAGGCGTCACGCAGCTCGCATTTCTCCACCCAAATGAATCAGTTTTTCTTCATCCATGCTTTACCAAAAGGCTTCACTGCTGAATTTAAGGTGCCCAACAAAAATGTAGGGCTAACACTAGCTTGGTTGATAAGAGCGGGAGCGATCTGGTTTTGTCGTTTTCGCTTACTTGCATCCTTTGCTTTTTGGACGCAATGTTGTTCATTATAGTTATTGTTGGGCTGATTGTTATTCTTTATAATAAACTTTGTTAAATAGTTGTTTCTGCAAGTTTATTTCAGTTTAAGAACAGTGACCATTAAGACCTGACAGGCGTTTCAGTCAGTACCTAATTAACTTAACCTAAAAAAACAAAAACAAAAACTAAAAAAAAAAAAAACAAACAATAAATGTGAATATAAAATGTTAAATTACATGGGATAAAATAATTATAAGCCGCTGTATTGGTCACAAAAGTAGGTCCTTCCTCTCGGTGCATCGTCGACACTATGGTAGGTAAGATAGAGTTAATGACTGCAAGTCTTCTCATCTTACTGAAACTGATATCCTTGAATGAGGGTATGAATGGAGATAAACTTGATACACACTCAAACACTCTCTCTCTCTTTTCAGTAGGCTAATCAGGTGGACTCATGGCAGCTGACTCTCTCTCTCTCTCTCTCTCTCGCCACTTTCTAATGAGGTATGGCTCTATATTTAGTGATGAATGCACAGAGGATCAGAAGGTTGCTCATACATAATGAACTACATGCCCTGTGTCCAGGAAATGGAGTCGATACACGTGTTCGCCCACACTAACTCTGTATTCACTGCATGTTCAACATCAGGCTCAGTGGAGATGGGACCGATGCTCATGGCCCCTACCCACCCACCAACCCAGCCCACTCCAGCTCCGGGGGGGAGTTTGATAATAAACTGATGAGTTGAGTCGGGTATGTTACAGCAGGGAAAACAGCAGCACTGTTCTGATGCACTCCAGTGGTACACAAGCTTTTCTGTTTTATGAAAGCGACAAATTTGGCTTCATCTGATTGATAGCATACGTTTAGTGAAGTGAAGGCGGCTGTAAGTGTGATGCATCTCCCCTCACAGCGCCAATCTCCAGGTGGGAGCAGTCGACCGTCACCAAGATCAGGCTTTCCTGCTTTTTTTCGTAAACTCCTGACACAAGCTCTGAGGAATACAGCCTTTCTTACTTTTAATTACATTACATACAGTATTACACACAGCATTACATTGCATGTAGTATTACATTGCATACCATATTGAGTTAATTTTGGCCATTTTCCATTTTCCATTTCCCACTGTGTAAAATCTCTTCATGTAAATGTGAAAAAAAAAAATGGAACGTGAAAAAAATTCTTTATTGTAAATTGAGTATTAGGTGGCAAGTTTACAACTTACCTTATATGCAGTTCGAATTGACACATACAATGCCATTTGACTTTGTATGAATAAATATGAACAAAGATATGTGTATTCATAAGTGTAAACAAAAATACCTTGTACAAACAAAATAGGAAAGTTCAGGAGTCATTAGAAAAGACACTGATTGGGAAGATTTCCCGACATAAGTTGAAAAAATGTTGAAGTTCTCAGGGACATCATTAATAATAAAAGTTCATTCTGAACTAATCTTCCCTGAACCAACACATCAGATTTGGAGGATAAAGGGTTGAGTGTATGATCCCTAGAAAAACATGTCTACAGTATGAAAGTTTCTAAAACAGGTGGAAGTGTTTGCATGGCCAAGCCATTCAAAATTCATGGAGGATTTTGGTGGAAAGTGTGAGACCAAAACAGGCCCTAAAACTGAAGATGGTTTGTCAAGAGGATTGGGTCAAAATTGAGCCACGATGCTCAAAAAGTCAATTACTGGTTATGATGTTACATAATTAATACATTACTTTGCTGTGTTTATGCTTAATCAATGAAGTATACTAATAAACAAAACCAAAAGTGTCTAAATATTTATTTGGGACAAATGTGAGACAAATAAGAACGTTTCTTGGTTTGAGCGTTCGTTCAGGGTCCAGCAAACCCACAAACCTGGTTAACAATTAGTGGTTCAGATGATGGATGGATGGAAAGACGTATGAATGGATTTTTTTTTTTTCTACTTCACAGTCTCACTCTTTATGCTCAGTGGTTTTATCATGGTATGCTCTTTCTTTGTTGACTTAAAGAACAGTAATACTCTGTAAATGTGCTGAAAGCATCTGGACCTTTAAAGAATGAGTCATATTTCACTTAAAAAATGTCTGGTAGGTATCAACACAGACACTATTCAACACTTGGAACCTGGCATGAAGTCTGGGAACCCTTGCTGTATTACATCATGATATCCACAGAAAAAAAGTATTAGTAGAGATCCTGAAGCTGAAATTTTGTCCAGGACATTTATAGGGGTGCATCGACATGGGATTTGTGGGCTGATATCGGATATTTATAAAATGTAGAAATTGGGACTATGTATACCTGGATTTTCACTATTTATATCTGTAGGGTTACAATAAATGCAATAAAATTAATAATGCACAGTAACCCCAGTACTGTATTACTATTCTGCTCTTTCACAGTACAAAAACGTGCCATCATATATCATTTTAAAATATCAGTCGAATCTAAATAGGTCCTACCGATACCAATATGATCATCATGCATTTCTACTATTTAGCAACTTCAGCCTAGGAGCTCTAGTTCAAAAGCAAAGAAAGAAACGCAAGACAACAAATATGTCTTGGCTGACCTTTGGGGTAAGGAGGGTAAATTTGATTTTTTGTTAAACTATTACTTTACACCTGCTCTGCCCATCACTCCGTTCTCTGAAACCATCCTTTCTGCCTCCTCGGACAGTCATCAGGTTGCACACTTTGCATCCAGGACCTGAGTGAAACCTACACTGCAGAACCGAAAGAGATGAGCTTTCACGACTCTTCCCAATTTAAACCCTGCTTAGCATTACAGATATTCAAGCTCGCCTCGGGTTAAAGGTTGTCAGTTCAGTTCCCTGGAGGAGTCTGCAGGAACTGGGGAGAAATAAAAGAGGGAGCAGAGGAGAAAAGTAGGAACAGGAGGACGGAAAGAGGGAAAGAAAAGAAAGATGAAACATTGAGAACGTAGGAAAGAGATACTGAGAGTAAGAAAGATAGTTTTTCTCATTTGACAAAACACTTCTTGTTCTCACACTTAACACTTGATACTAATCAGAACAAAATATTTTCTTTGCAAAATGTCCCCAAACACTTTAACCCTTCAGTGTGTAGCGTCACACAGTTGCGTTGACTACTTTCCATTCAAGTGTACCGTCATACTGGTGTGTTTTGGAACATTCTGCTGTGTTCTAACTGCTGAGCAACACTGAGATTCAATATTACAGCTGATATTCCATCATTTTAAAAATGTATAGTTTTATATTTAAATAGTTTTACATTTGACAGTTGATCCATGACTAAATCACATCAAACTCGCGCTGCATGAAGGACAGAGCACTGTGCAGGACACTCAAGAGCACAACACATACAGGAAACAAACACAACAAAGAAACACAGACTCATTGTTTGATGAGCAACACTGTATAACGAATTGTTAAAATTTGCGCTTCTTTTGAACCACTCGACATGCATCAAAGTAACACCGACCAATGAGCCTGCCAAGCTGTTACTTTTTTGTTTCACAACTTTATAAACTGTCTCTATTGAGTATTTATCGTCCCCCCACATTCATTCAGAACTACTATAGCAACCACGCCTTGTGCTGTTGTACATCAAACATGATCCTCCTGTCGAATGAGTCACAGTCAAATGAGTGACACCAGCACTGAGGTGGACATCATCTCACTGACGAGGAGATGTTTAGTTGCTCTGCAGTCAGGTGGCGCAACCGGAGAGAATACAAGAACAACTCCCAATACAGAATAACAGTCGAATTTTAGTGTGGAATGCTGGTGCCAAGCAAAAAACTCACACAGCACTGGAAAGAACTCCCCCAGTGAGGGGGTTAAACATATGGCACAAAAAACACATGTCTGTCAAATGAGTTTCAAATGGGATTTTAACTTTTAAATCAATGACTAAGGCCACGTCCACACGTACACGGGTGTTTCTGAAAACAGAGGTTTTTCTATGCGCTTTGGCCTTGCGTCTACACGTAAATGACTTTTTGGGTCAGTGGTGTGACATTAGGTTTTCAGCAAAACACAGGCTTCGATTAGGGCTCATGTATATTAGTTTTACAGAGAATAAAAAGTCCTGGCACAAAGTTGCTTCTTTTGTTTCTTTTCTAACAACTGACTGAAACTTGCTTACTCTCCGGCTCTACAGTCAGTGACGTATCTAGACTTTCCAGAATGCACAGAGTCATGTTTTTCCTACTAGAAATTAGTCCAATCCATTAATAAATCAGAAAGTGATTGGTTTATTCACATTTAGTCATTTTCTATTTGTGTTAGTAGCTAATGTAACTTGTAATGCCTAAGCAATGGGAGGCCTAAGTAACAAGGCAGCTCGCTTGGCTGTATCTGCCTAAATACTGCCGGGAATAAAATCATGACTGGACAGATTTCGGCATTTTAACTCTTCTGTTTCCAACTCAGACGTTACAATGGAATGAGAGTTAAACTGGAATACTTGCAGTTTGAATACAAGCATGATGATAATATAACTAAAATCACCCCCACTCCCCCCAAAAAAACGTTCACACCACCACAGCCAAACAACAGAGAGAGAGAGAGAGAGAGAAAGAGAGAGAGAGAGAAATGATGTCAGGAGGCTGGGGAAAATGAGAAGAGAAAGAACACATGAAGGAGAGACAAAAAACAAAGCAAAAGAGTACCAGGGTTAGCGAGAGAAAGCAGACAGCAGAGAGAGAGAAAGAAAGAGAGAAAGAGAGAGAGAGAAAGCGAGAGAGAAGTGGTCAAGCTGCAGAGTGTCTGTATCTGATTAGCAACCTGATGGATTACTAGCCTTCTCTCTGGAGTAAACCAATACCACAGTCTGCACCGCTAACAATACTCCTCAGAACACAGAGAGGGAGAGAGAGAGAGAGAGAGAGAGGAAAGAGAGAGAGCGAGAGAGAGAGAGAGAGAGAGAAAGAGAGGAAAGAGAGAGAGGAAAGAGAGAAAGAGAGAGAGAGAGAGAGAGAGAGAGAGAGAGAGAAAGAGAGGAGAGAGAGAAAGAGAGAGACAGAGAGAGAGAGGAGAGAGAGAGAGACAGAGAGAGAGAGAGA
>JBBJLS010072823.1:0-10127 GCA_037577275.1 Bryconaethiops microstoma
GTATATATATATATATATATGTGTGTGTGTGTGTATATATATATATATATCTGGTAGTGGCCTAGTGGGTAAAACAGTGGTGTGAACGTGATGACCACAAACTTGCAGCTTCAAACCCCCACATCCTAAAATTAAGCCTCAGCTGCTCCAGGGGAACTCACCCTGTAACTAATGATTGTAAGTCAGTCTGGATAAGAGCGTATGCCAAATGCCCCCTTTACCTTGTTCAAGGGTACCTCAGTGGTGCCACTGGCAGTCCTGTGTTTCAAACCCACGCCCGTCTGATCGCAGGGGCAACTCCCTAACCACTAGGCCACCAGCTGCCCAATTTATGTCCATTGCTGCCCTCAGACTAGTGTTAATTGAATGTTCTGGACTACCTTAAATGTTGCTTTTATGGTTAATCATGCAGAGTAAAACTGTTGCATTTAAGGTGGAATGTAAATTCTGAAGAAGAGACTGAACAACTTCAGCTTAGAGTTCAGTAACCTCTCACAGACTTGCTAATGTTTGTCTGACATTGGACTTGTCAAGCGGGAATCGCGTCGGGGAGGAAGGTAAGAGGCACCACTGCAGACTTCCATGGTTCGAGGGTTTTATTGATAAACAACAAAGGGGCAAAGGTGGCACGAGGGCCAGTCTAAAGGGCACAGGAAAAAGGGATGGCGAGAGAAAACAAGTATCAGGGTAGCCAAAGGATCAGTATGGTCCCATGACGCAAACTAAGGAGGGGTGAACTTAAATATACTGGATGGAGCGTCATGGGTCAATGAACGGTGGTTCTCTGAAGGGGTGAATATCTATCCGGCTGAACCTAATTAAACTAATGCCGGCTAGATGAGGCTGCACCTGAAAGCCCGGTGCAGAATCTGCTGGCGCCCTCCAGCGGGCGCCGACCTGAACCGTGACAGGACTATACACTGTTATCTAGATCCAAGGGCTAAAGTATGTTAGCGTAGCTAAACAGTAGTAGTGTCCCGAGGCCCGAATTTTGAATCTGAAATTGTCTGTGACTGTTAGCACTGTGCTGCTTGGTGGTCTTGTTGAAGCCTTCGTTGTTAGCTACATTAGCCTCATAGCGCCGGCACTAAAGCTAACTTCAGAAACCAAACATGTCTGGGCTGATCAATTGCGTTTGAGAAAACTATTACTTAAAGATGAACTTCGTAATGAGTACACCAGCGCCTCCTTCTGGTCGATGAGTGTGGTGCAGTTTTCGAGCCGAGTTGGTGAAGACACTTTATCATGAATCCATTATCTGGCGGAGGTCAGAAGGTCAGGGTTGTGTTTGATGGAGTGAGCCCAGGGAGCGGAGGAGGGATAATAGAGTCTGGTCTTATCTATAACACACACCTGCCGCTGCAGGCTGCTGGGGGTGTGGGAGTCCTCGGGTATTTTATGGGCTTTGGTGGAGAAAAAACAGTGAAGGCCTGCAGTCCAGCATGGTGTAGCTCTGAGTGATGTTGATATTGATTCAGTATCACCACATTTTGCAAATACAGTATATCACTACATCAGGATGTCACATTATATTTAATTTTCATTCATTGAAATATTTGAAATATTCATAACAATGGAAAGATTGTTTATAAGAGTATAAATCAATAATAACAAACAGAATCAGGAAACTTTATTGATCTCAGAGGAAAGTGGTTTATTACACTTGTTAATTACACTTTGCTGATGGTCATAAATGTATTAATAAAGCATTAATAAAGTTAATAAATCAGTATTTACGAAGTTAGTATAGTTTACAAATTAGCCTTACTGAAGATAATATGTTAGGATTACTAAAGATAATGATAAAGCTTTCATAATGGTAATTTAGATTAATAAAGATAAGATCGATACAATTAATACGTTTGCATGACACAAATTCATAAGTTACCTATTAAATTAGCATTAGTGTAGTTAATACATTTGCATTAGTATGGTTAATAAGTTAGCATTACTAAAGTTGATAAGTTAGGATTGCAAATGATTATCATGTTGCATTAACAAGGATAGTAAGTTAGGGTTTATTAGCATTTCTAAAGTTAATAAGTTATAATAATTTAATTGATTAATAAGGTAATCAATAAAGATTAGCATTGATAATGAGCTTATTCTTCCTGAGTGTGGCCTAACTACAATGAAAAGGTCTTACTGAGCTCATTCAGGACTGTTTTGTCTTCCATAGTATTGAAAGCCCAAAAAAAGACAGAAAAGAAACTTTGTTTATTATTTTTACTGTTGTATTGCCAAACTGAAACTTTCTGTCAGCACAATATCCCTATTTTCACAGGAAAGAATATACTTCACTTAAATAAGGATCTTCTCAGATCTTGCCCTGATCTTGTAAAAAAAAAATAAATACTGACAGATGTTAATAACATGTATTATCTCATCACAGTAGCACCTGTCAAGGGGTGGGATGTACATTCCCAGAAACTCTAGAGTCACTCTGATAAACTGCAGAAGCTTTAGAATCGTTCACATAAGTTGTAGAACTTCAGAATCACTCTCGGAAACTTTAGGAACTTTAGAGTCACTCTCAGAAACTTCAGGAACTTCAGAATTGCTCTCAGAAACTTCAGGAACTTCAGAATCACTTTTAGAAACTTCAGGAACTTTAGAATCATTCTCGGAAACTTCAGGAACTTTAGAATCACACTCATAAACTTCAGGGACTTTGGAACTCTTTAGTGTCACTCTTAGAAATTTCGGGAACTTCGGGAACTTTAGAATCACCCGTCGAAACTTCAGAATGTCAGGAACTTTAGAATCACTCTGAAGTGTCAGAAACTATGGAATCACTTTCAGATATTTCAGAACTATGGAATCTTCTAAATCACAAATAGAAACTTTAGAAACTTCAGAATCAGTAACAAAAACTTCAAAATCCGTTTCTGTTGACACTTGCAAAGAATCAGCTCTCCGATACTGATTGCTTTTGTGAATAAAACAGATAACAGGATGAATAGATGAATGCATGGCTGAATAGAACAGTGCATGGAAACTGAGTGTCGGGAACCAAGCCTGCATTCAGGGTGATGTTGTCTGATTCACTTGGAGGATCTTCATCTATATTGTTGGTTAATAGTCTCATTATTTCTGAATTTCTGAGCATTACTTTAAGATCCAGTCTCACTTTTGTGATGCTTCATGATTAGGGCCTCATAAGGACAAAATATCAGCATGTATATTGCTATAAATCACCATATGCCTTGTAGTATATTATAAACACACACATACACACACACTGTGCTGGTTCAAATATCATCTCTCACTTCATCAAGAACACAAGACGAGACAAATACATCTATTAAAGAGCATCCCACTGGGGTCTATTAATCATAATCTGCCTCATTGTCTTTCTCTCTCTCCCTCCCTCCCCCTCCCTCTCCCTCTCCTTTTCGTTCACGCTCTGTTTATTTTGCTCCAAAGAGCTTGCCACGTCTCTGGGCTTGATTTTTTTTTTTTTAATGCTTTTGCTTGGCCTTTACTGAGCCGCTTTAGCTCAAACCCTACTGCTCTTGTTCATGTGATTTGGCTGGAGTTACAGGCCTAATCGTCCTCATTCATACAGACACACACACACACACACACGCACGCACACACACAAACATACTCACAGTGCAGATCTGGGTCATGGCTTAAGGTCTGCAGCCTGTAAAAGCTAATACGCAGTTCCAGTGTGGGAAAAAAACATTTGGACTCACCTGGACGAATGTATGTTTTTTGCATTCTTTAGTCACTTTTTGATCTACAACCCTTTTCATGCTGAGACTAATATTTTTTTTACCTAATTGTCCTTAATTAATTCCAACAAATACATACACCATATATTTCCTTCAACCATACTAGTAGAGGTGTAATGGTGAAGCAAACTATACACTTTTCAATGCAACAAAATTGAGTGGCTGAAAATATGTGTGATGTTAATGTTTTGTGTGGTAATGCAAGCTGTTTGCCAACCGCCATTAAACAACAAAAGAAGAAGAAGATTGTGTTACGACCAGGTGCTGGTAAAACGTGTGGAGCTGAGATGAGATGTAACCGTCTAACGATTTTGTGATGACAGTAGCCATCGGTGATGGACGATCATCCATCAACCCAACACTAGTTCCAGTAGCTCAGTAGCTCCACTTTGACTTAATGCAACTCCTGAGTTCTCTCAGCTTTATGAGATGACACCCGTGATGCTTTTCCAGCAGGACTGAAGAGCATGGACACACACACACACACACATATCCACATAGACTTTATTAAGCTAATTTTGGAAGCAATTTCATACTCAAGCATCAGCATCATTGCTCATATCTGTCTAAAGATGTCTTATTAAGCGTAAAAGTTTAGGTCTAGATCATGAAGAACTTGTTCAGTCAGGTCATCTATGCTGCTGACGGTAACAGGCCTTAGCGCTTTTGGAATTCTCCTGCATTTAAAAAGACTTACGTCCTGCTTCAAAGGCAGTTTTACTGATCTGGAAGTACGGCCCTTGTGCTGCAGGATTGCATCAGACTGATCCTGCCACTCTGTAAATCTCCTTGCGAGTGGTAGCTTGGAGAAAGCGGATGATCCTTGGTTAGCTAATGCTAACAACCTGCTAAAGCTAGCACATGGGCTGGATTAAGCATGATCTGTGAGATTTACCCTGTTGTTCTGTGTTGAGTTTAAAAACTGAGGTTTATGTTGTTTTGAAACCCACAGCTGCCATAAAATGCACTTATGTTAAAGGGCCCATATCCCACATGTTTTTGTTTTATTTTTACCCAATTATAAATTTGTGCAAATTTATGTACCATTTATTTTTTTACTTCCATCAATTTGGCTCTAAGACTTAAATGCGTAAATCAGTAGAATGAAGTAACGGAAACCTGTAAATATGTTATTTGTGAGATCAAAAAAGCGCACATATAAAACGAGCCACTTCCTTTCTCTTCGTGATTTGTACGGACTGAGGAGTGAGTGGCACATTTTGACACGTTTACAAATCAAACCAGAAGTCAAATCAATGAAATGAGCTCTTTAATGTAACAAAGGTAGTAAATTATTTTTAGCCACTCCTTAGTCAATATATGGGACAGAACCTGTAAAAACAGCCTGTTTGAAAATCTTTGGTTTTGTGATGTTACAGCAAAGCATCTCATTTACATGCCGCCTCTGCTGGAAAAATCCTTTTATCTCAGAAATGGTGAGTTTAAAGGTAAAAACAGTCATAACTTTTAACATAAGTTAAACATACTGATATTTTTTCCAATTAATTTTGGATAAATTCTATTGGCCCATTTATTGTGAAATGTTAACCTACAGCAGAATGTCTGGGTGTACCTGTTAATGTACAACAAACCTTGAACCTTGCAAACACACCTCAGAAACAAAACACTTTTAGGATAAAGCACAGGTCAGCACACTCGTTCTGGATACTTCCAGTGAACTATTACCATTGCCACATTTCCATGGGTGCTGGCTGTGTGTTGTCACTAAGGAATTATGTTTTTCAATTATGAAGGTTTTAAAACTGTCATGTAAAATGACAGAAGACCTCATAAGTGTCATAAGTGGAACTCAGGAGGGCAAAGGTAGAAAAATGTCCCCTTAAAGTCATACAGCATTGCACTGCATTCTCAGCAGGACAGAAACAGCAGCGTGTTTTGCTCTGCCTGTCTGTGCAGGTGTCTCTGTGTCATTGATGTCTTTTAATCCCAGGAATATGGCTGGACCTGTTTGCCTAGAGTTTGACGCTTCTGAAGAATCATAGAATAATGCTGTTCAGTGGAACGAAAAGAAAGTTGTTAGTTTAGCAACTATGTTCAATCATTATACGTCATCACTCATGTGTCCGTCAGAATATTGGCATGTGCCACTTCAGCAGGGAGGGAATCAGATCACCATCTTTATATGGTTTCACGTTTTTACTTATCAGGTGTCAAACATTATTAGTATGTGGAAAATCTCATGTACAGTTTTCTTACCATATGCAATATCGTGACATTTTCTGAATGGGTGCTGGATCACTTCATTACGTGCAATAATCCTCATGTGCAACATTACTACATATGTCAATATTACTTTTTATTGCTCAGTATTTCTACTGATCTCTACTAAGTGCAGTATCGTACTCCAAACTATCATTTGTGTCGATAGATTTCACTCGACTGTGTTATTTACCTATAGTATTTATACCCAGAATTTCTGTATATAGCATAGTGTATTTTCATATTGAGATTTTTCTACAGATTTTTATTTTGATTTATTTATACAGTATTTTATATTGGTTTTGTCTCTGTGTCTCTTTACAGTCATTACATAAGCAACTTTCTCTCATTCTGAATCTGATTTTTCTCTGTCTTTCTGCAGGGTCGACATGTTAAAACTGGTCAACTGGCTGCCATCAAGGTCATGGACGTCACCGGGGTAAAATTCTTTTCTTACTTGATGCCCATCAGCCTTTAAAACCCTTCACCTGCCCTCTAGGTGATTCGCTTCCAAGGAATCATCCAGAGGGCAAAATTCCTCTGCAAAAGGTGGCTAAGAAGTAAACAAGTCATTCAGAGCGGGTTTGGCGTGAAATGCTCTGCTCTAGAGAAGCTTACCAAGTCAGATTTGTTCACAGTGGTGGTGAACGGAACCAGACGTCTGCCTCTAAAAGCTCCTTCACAGAAAGCTTTTACATGAAATGCTAATGAAAGCCAGAGACGTGGTTTTACCAGTTTTGAGAAGGTTGTGACCTAAAATGAAATATCCATTCATGGTGGAGGGATACATGCAGGATGCTGAGCCCCCAAAAACTTATTTGCTTCAGATCTGCCTTCATTTTACCCTCATTAACGTCCATATAAACACTCAGAAGACACGTGTAGGTTCACTGTTGGGTTTGGAGAGTAAATAAAAAGGCAGTTTTTTTGTGTTGTAGGCATTGCGACCCCTGGTTCTATTCACCACCGCTGTAAAGAAATCTCAACCAGTGAATTGTGGGGGAATTTTGAAAATTGGTGGAATTCCTCTTTATGAACAGTGCTCATTAACTGTATGGCTATAATAATGTACAGTGAGGTTTTATGTGTGCATGAGTTTAACATGAGGGGAAATAACCTGGATTTGTTTCATTCTTGTTTTGTGTTCATATCGATGTCAAGTCCTTCTTAATTTAGTCGAATCAAGTCTAGAAAGTAAAGGAGAAAAATGAATGAAAAATTAATTCAGTTTACATGTTTTGAACCCCTGTAATGTAAGCATTATTAGTAACAACGGTGGCAAATTAATTTTAGCCCTTGGAAATATGAGAAATATCCCCCCCCAAAAAAATGTATCTAGCATGCCTTACTGTGAAAATATAGTTGGCCTAAAATCAATTTTGGCCCATATTGAAGAAATTTGTTTTTCACTTTTCTTAGTTGAAGAGTTTGATGTTGTTTGGAAACAATAATTCTTATTTTTGTGATGTCAAATCAAATCTTATTCACATGTTGTCTATATTGGAGCAAAACCAATAGTATAATTTTTATTGTTAGTTTAATATAACGTTATTTTCCAAACCTGTGAATCGAGTCTGCACCTCTACCCTCTGGAATGAGAAATCAGACTTTTTATTGATCCTCTCTTGTTTCTTTGTCACATTTAATCGACATACATGGAGGGTCCTGAAACACAAGTGGCACAAGCTGTAGCTCAGAGTTCTTTATTTCTACCAGCACTGTTCAGAATTCTTCAGATTTCAGATGGTCTGATTATCTTTGGCTTTTATTCTGTAGAACAGAATAAAAACATTAAAATTAATAACTATTCCATCCTCATTTAGTGTTCTTACCCAACAGCTACTGCACTGTTTGTCCATTGAAATATTAAAGCCGTCATATTGCTCACTCCTGGATATTGTACTCGAAAGTGTGGACTCTTTAATGTAAATCTGTTCTTTTGTATGTCTACCCACATACTTTTCCTTCATTGTCTCATTAAATAATGATTGCGGTGACTCACACTAACCCACTGCCCTGCTTTACCCTCAGGCTGATGGCACACTACTGTCTTCATAACGGAAGAATCAGAACACACACTCTGATCTGACTCACAGACACTTTCTGCGTTCCTACTTTCCCTTCTTTTTCATCTGTTTGACCTTATTTTGCATAATGGCAGAATCAGGTTAAACCCGAATCAGGCTGTATTGCTCAGATAGGTTCTTATATACACATATTTCAGTTAATTAAAGCAATAGTTTGGTGAAAATGTTCATTTCCCCACTTACCCCACATGTAGTCGGTCAGCCAAGACCATGTTTGGTGTCTGACGTTTTTCTTCTTTGGGGCCACAAGGCTAATGTTGCTAACAAGTGAATGAAGCTTATACTCCACCAGTTAGCATAGTGCTAATTGAATAAAACATTACATAGTTGCGTCAAAGATGCTAAAGACATTGTGTTCCTATACACCAGTTCCCAGTTCCTTATTCAGATTTCTCTTCCTTAAATAATGTAGCAGTCAAGTTCTGTTGCCTGAGGCTCCAACTTCAGCTCGTAAAGCTTTTATTTTATAAATAGTGGAGTGTCATACCATGTCAGAAAATCATGTGGAAATATAACAGCCTAGTCTAACCACACTGGCATGGTGTAGGTCCAAGGCTCATTGCCTGGTCAAACTCTACCATCACGGTGTAAGGTCCCCAGCTCATGGACTGTCCGAAGTCCATCACCGCAGTACAAAGACCCCAGCTGACATCCCAGCTAAACGTTATCACCATCACGGTGAAAAGTCCCGGCTCATGGCCTGGTGAACTTCACTGTCATGGAAGAAAAGTCCCGGCTCATGGCCTGTTGAACTTCACCGTCAAGGTGTCATGACTCCAGTTCACAACCTAGTCAGACTCCACCAACATGGTGTAAAGACTCCGGCTTGCAGCCTAGTCAAACTCCAGCACCGCCGTTTAAAGACTCCAGTTCACAACGTGATCAAACTCCACCAACATGGTGTAAAGACTGCACCTCACAGCCCAACTGTGTAAAGTCCAAGCTCATAACCATAGTTAGCTCATAGCCATAGTTAAGTCCTGGCTCATGGCCTGGTCCAGCTCCACTATCATGGTGTAAAGTCCTGGCTCATGGCCTGGTCCAGCTCCACTATCATGGTGTAAAGTCCTGGCTCATGGCCTGGTCAAATTCCACCTTCACGATGTAGAGTACTTGCACACAACCTGGTTGGACTTCATCACCATAGTGCAAAGTTCCCAACCTAGTTGAAATCTGTTACTGCAGTGCAGAATTACCAAGCTGGGGAGAGTACAAACCCAATAACAAAGCAAACAACAAAACATTCTAGCAAAAACAATACACAACAAATAAAGAAAAGCCCAATGCTGAGAAGCAACCGCTTTTATTTAGCAATCCCACACTGGACAAGACCCACACACACACATACACACAGAACTTTGTTAAAGTGACTGAATGAATGAACTTGTTCACTCTTTTCCCATGTCAGGATGAAGAGGAGGAGATTAAAGCTGAGATCAACATGCTAAAGAAATATTCACACCACCGCAACATCGCCACCTACTATGGAGCTTTCGTCAAGAAAAACCCACCAGGCATGGATGACCAGCTGTGGGTGAGTGTGCACAATACACACTTCATAGCCATGGTCTCGACCTTGGTCCTGTAGGTCTGGAGAGACTGACCGCATCAGTGATAAACATTTACTGTAATGTATCTGTGCAGAGAATGTGATTTTACTAGTAAAACATTATTTTCCCCTTATTTGGTCATAGATCATCCATCATGTGAAAGTGAGTCAGTGTGTTAGAATAGAAACAAACACAGCTGTCTAAAAAAGGATCTCACTTCCTCTTTTCTTACACATGCACACCCACACACAGCAGAGTCTTCAGAAGTATATGATCATCTTCTAACAGTCTGTATTCACTCTGGAGTTTTTTAAAGCTGATTAGCAATAGTTTGATAAAAAATCCGATTTCTGGACACATTTTTCCACCCAAAGTCACTGAATCCTCTTATATCTCATTTCCACTACACTGGTGCTGGTGCCAGGTGGCGGTTCTGGTGCTTGGCCGGTGCTCAACTGGGAACCAACCGAGAACCGGCCCGCATTTACACTAGACAGGAGCTCAGCGGGAGCCGCATGATAGTACGTCAC
>JBBJLS010072824.1:0-10127 GCA_037577275.1 Bryconaethiops microstoma
TAGATAAGTATATATATGTATGTACACGTAGAGTATATGTACGTATATATGTACAGATTGGATATAGAAATATATGTAGAACACTGTGGATATATATATATATGTGAACAGGCACCCAATGTAAAGACATTTTGTGTATTACAAATAATACTTGCACACATTGTTCCAGCTTTTTGGTCGTTGATTCAACAGCATTTTTTGTCTGCAGATATTTTAAATATAATGAACAACTGAGACAAACTGTAAATAGATCCGAAGATGGATGGATGGATGCATGGATAGACATAGATATATCGATAGAAACAGTCGACCCCCCCCCGAAGTCGCAGTTCAGAGTTCGCAGAATCAGTCGTTTGCAGGATTTTTTCATAGAATGTAACTAATAATTGTTTGGGAGCATATTTAGGGTTTAGACTCATCCAGGGGCTGCTGGGCACAGGGACCCTGAAACGGAGCCTCACCGGGCTTGGAGTACGGCGGGGGCTGAGGGTGGTAGAATCCTGGAGGCGGTGGGTTTCCAGCAGTGCTTTCCTCGTAGGATTCACGCCTGACCTCTCATCAGGGGTCCGGGGAGGGGCGGTTGGTGGTTTATTGGTGTACATTAGTTATTGATTTATCAGTTTTGCTCGCTGGAGCTCCTTTCCTACACGAGCCTGAAAGTAGATGCTGCTTTTAGAGGAGTTTCTCTCGGGCGGGGCTGGAGAAGGTGGGTGGGGGGTTGCTGGGAAATGATGGATCTTGTCTGATGATCTCACAGACCATTCACAACCGGGAAGCTTTCCAGACTGAGGGTGTTTTCCACTCTTTTATACAGAAATGTAATTTAAATTACTCAGACCTACACAAAAGTGAAAGTAAAAGTGATCATTCTGTCATACGTGAACACCCCACAGCACTACTTGAACAGCACGAAATTCTTCCTCTGCAGTTAACACATTTAACCCATTTCACCCATTTAACACATTTAACTCATTTCACCCATTTAACCCATTCACCAAGTGAAGCAGCGGGCACCCAGGAACACAGCGCCCAAAGAACAGTGTGTGGGTTCCCCTATGCAAATTGTTTAATCCATTTCTGTGGTTAAAATATGTAATAAAGAAATGTGGTTATAATCCCTAATAACGAAATGTGATTTAAGTTACACATGTTACATATTCCAGTACAGCATGAATACTCTGTGCAAAAGTCTTGGCAAATAGTTTAAAGACATTTTTCTCAGCATGTGATAATTAAGGTGTGTTTCTGCTAGCAAAGTCAACATTAGAATAAATACAAACAAACAAGAAAGCAGTAAAAAGTGTTTTGTTTGTAAAAGTAGTTGAGCTGGTGAGGAGAACACAGGTTCGGTTCCAGATTCCTCCTCGGTTCCTTCAGTTATTGTTTGGATTGTGAAACTCCATCAGCAGCTCCTGATTTAATGAAGGACTGATTGAGTCAAACCAGGTTTCTGATGGAAACTACAGTAATACTGGACTTCCACAAGAAACATACTGATATACTGAACATAACATCACTACTGACTGTATAGTGTTATTAGTAATCGTTTTAGTTTTATTGAATATATTTAGTAATATTATTAAACAATATCACTACTGTCATTATTATATACAATAACAGACTTGGTGTAGAGAACAATACCTAACCAGTATTTGTGTTACTAGTAAACTACCTGAGCAGTAATTTAATTTATTTTTCTGAAGTATTTATATCCACCTCTCTTACTGACCACAGCATTTAGTGTATATAGTATAGTGTATTTAGTTCATAGTGTATAGGATTGTGTATTTTAGTGCATATAGTATAATGTATTTAGTACAGAGTATATATAATATTGTATTTTAGTGTATACAGTTTAGTGTACTTATTACAGAGTATACAGTATAGGATAGTGTATTTCAGTGTATATAGCAAAGTGTGTGTTGTTTTTAAGTGTAACTGCATTGTGGTAAAACTGGTATTGTGCAGTTTTAGTGTTCTGTATCTAGACGTATCAGGTACATTACGAGAAAAATCCAGGTTGTGGTCCATATGTCAACCAAAGAGGAGAGGAAATTCTGCAATGCTTCTCAAGAAACTGCACCCCTTCCCTGAGCTCTTTGGGCAGACGGCCAAAAATGCACTTTTGGCACACCCAACAAGTGGCAGCCTGTTAAGGCAGCTCTGCTCCATGTTGAGCTTCTTCTTTATTTTTCCTATTTTTTATTCTCTTCTACGATAACATTTACATTTACATTAACGGTATTTAGCTGACGCTCTTATCCAGATCGACGTACATCAGTACTCAAGTAGTCCACGTCTGTTCTACAAACCTGTAAAGCTATACTTAAATCAACATCCGCAGTTCAACCAAGTTACTGCCAGCTAAGTACACCTAAACAACTCCTGTCAAAGAAAATTTAAGGCAAAATGAACAAATTCATGGAGATATGTTTTTTAAGCAGAAACGAGAGGCATAGTTAGTTACCAAGGCGCTCCTTGAAGAGGTGGGTTTTGAAGACAGTGAGGAACTCCACATATCTGATCGGAAGAGGAAATCCATTCCACCACTGGGGGGCCAAGACTGAGAAGAGTCTTGACACATGCCTTGCTCTTCTTTTGAGCAATGGAGGTTCCAGATGAGCAGTGCTTGAAGTCCTGAGAGGACAAGAAGTGACACACTGCTTGATCAGTGCTGATATGTATGGGGGTGCAAGTCCGTTCTTAGTCTTGAAAGCAACTGTTAAGGATTTGAACATGATGCGGGCAGCCACAGGGAGCCAGTGAAGCCAACGCAGATGCAGCCTGTGACTCTCTCTACTCTGGACTTACTGTATGCCAACACAAAGGAGGCATACAGTTCATTACCTCTCCTTCCTCCCTGAAGATCCTATCACAACCTTATGCACCTTATCCCTGTGTATGAACCCTTAGTACGCAGGGAGACAGAAGTCACCCGCACGACGCAGAGATGGTCGGAGGAGAGCGAGGAGGCTCTAAAGGACTGTGCGGTGCTTTCCAAACAACAAACCCTGGATTACTCCAGAAATCAAGTCCGTCCTCAAGCAGAAGAGGAAGGCTTTCAAATGAGGAGACAAGGAGGAGCAGAAAAGGGTGCAGAGAGAGCTGAAAAGAATGGGTAAGACAGCTACAGGCAGAGGACAGCTTCAGCAGAACAATGTCAGTGGAGTCTTGAGAGGAATTATTATATATGTGCTAATGCCATTCACGTTTTTGCTCACCCTCTTCACCCGCGGTTGCTTTTCTTTTTCTTCCAAAATGTTCGCACACATGGGTCAGAGTTTGCATACATATGCACACATTCTGCCGTCAACTTTGTTTCTATGGATCGCAACGTATGCATAAGAGGCATACGCATCTTTTAGGTCCCGTTTTGCACATACGCAACGGTTATGAATGAGACCTCAGGTCTTTTGGAGTGCAGGTGCTGCTCCTGAGGACCTTTTATGACTCTGTGGTGGCATCAGCCATTTTTATGGTGTGGTCTGCTGGAGCAGCAACACCTCTGCTGGGAACAGAAAAAACTAAACAGGGTGATCCAGTGGAGGCAGTGAGTGACAGGTGGCTAAGCTGTCATCCCTGTTGGAGAACATATCCCACCCCATGCAGGAGACTTTGACAGCACTGAGCAGCTCCTTCAGTGGCAGGCTGCTGCACCCACGACGTGGGATGGAGAGATTGTTGTAGAGTCTGACAGCGGTTGGAGGTCTTTCCCTCTACAACTCTACAACAAATCCCTTCCAGTTGACCACACACACACAAACAAACAAAGACATGCATCCAATACACCATGGACTGATAGGTGGTAGTTTCTCTTATGTGCAGTATTTCTTTTGAGTGCAATTTTCTGATGCAACATGTGCAATTTTTGGGGTGGAAATGTGCAATTTACAAATGTGCATTTGTTTCTGGTGCATTATTATTGTTTTTCGATGTCTGTCACTCCATTGCATACCTGTGTATTTATATGTCCACAGGCCATCCAGCAGACCAATACACGCTACATCTCCTAGCATCGCCGTCAGCACCCACCGGGACAGTTGATCCTTGTAGTTGATAGGGTGTGGCTCTGTTTCATCAAACCCTACAAAATAAATCGGATAAACACTGTTACTTTGCAGCTCTAGATGCCTGCCTTGCTCCTGGTCCACCCTGTTTTTCAAATGTCACAGTTGCAGCTAGTCTACTTTTCAGTGATGTACCCCCTGGACCCTGCACCCTCCCCTAGAATCATTGACGGTGGTCTGGAGGCCGTGGGAATCCCAGCAGAAACGGGAGCCGGGGCCTCAGGAACAGGAGCCGCAGCGGGTGCCTGGGCCTCAGGAGCAGGAACAGGAGCCGCCGATAACAGAGACAACTCCTAGCACATGAGGGGCAAAACCTTACAGCTACAGTTCCTGACTGGCAGGAAAATAAATACACCCCCTTTCCTGACTGACACACAAATAGATGTCCTTCCTTGTAGTAACTGGGTGAATGTTGGGTGGTCCACTTCATTTGCCTTTTCCACTGCTTATAAAGCTTTGGGGATGATTATTTCCTTTGAGCATATTTGGTATTTGCTGCTGGGGGGAAAAAAATTAAACATTTTTTACAAAAAGTGTTTAAAATGATTTACTTAATTGCATTCTTGAGATTTCAACAGTCCTTTCATTAGTTATCACTCTTCAGTAAGAAGCCTTATATAGGAGGGTTGCAAACATAGCACATATTCTATTGTAAAACACCTTTAGCTAAGTAGAGTAAAACTGTATCTGCCTAAAGATACATGTAACATTAGACGTACAGAGCAGATACTTTATATTTACAATTTCACAGTTCTATTTGATGAACATGCAACATGAACAGGACTGCAAAATCAGAAGGAACATGTACTTGCACAGTGGTGAGAAGATTAGCATCATATTTTGGGTTTGGAAAAGGATTCACATTTGGAAAGCACTGTGTTTTGAAAAATGTGATTTTTGTTCTATCTCAGACTTAATTCCATCTTTCTTATTTGGACTCGGTCATGACTTGGACTTGAACCTCTTTGGAGGTGGACTCCACCAATCCTGGACTTGGACTTGACTTGGACTCAACAAAGGTGTTCTTAACTAAAACTCTGGCTGTGTATTTTAGAAGTACTTGCATATAATAATAATAATAATAATAATAATAATAATAATAATAATAATAATAGTAATAATAATAATAATACATTTTATTTATAGGCGCCTTTCTAGCACACAAGGACACCATACAATAAAACAAGTGCAACAAATAGTAAAACCATAATAACAGACAAAATTAAAAAGCATATACAATTTAGACCATTTAAACAGTGTAAATGAATCAGAGAGAGAAAGCACGCTTGAAAAGATGGGTTTTGAGTGTGCATTTAAAGTGTAAAAATGAATGGATGTTTCTGAGCTCGCATGGTAGTGAGTTCCAGAGCCGGGGAGCAGAGTGGCTGAAAGCTCTGATCCCCATTTCTGGTAAGACGGGCAGAAGGGACAGTCAAATGGATGGAGGAGGATGACCTGAGGGTACGAGAGGCAGTGGCAACATGAAGGAGGTCAGACAGATATGGAGGGGCAAGGCCTTGAATGGTCTTGAAGGTTAACAGAATAATTTTGAATTCATCCCAAAACTTATGACAGTGGAGCTGCTGCAAAACTTAAGCCAGTAGAGCTGCTGCAAAACGGGTGTTATATGATGGATAGAAGGAGTTCTGGTAATGATGTGGGCGGCTGAATTCTGAAATAGCTGAAGCTTGTGAAGAATTTTGTGAGGGAGACCAAAAAGCAGGGAGTTACAATAATCCAAACTAGAAGTGACAAGACTGTGAACGAGGATGGCAGCAGTGTGTGGGGTAAGAGAGGGACGGAGGCGGCTGATATTACGAAGATGAAAATATGCAGACCGGGTAATGTTATTGATATGGGATTGGAAAGAAAGTGCACTGTCGAGGATGACACCCAGACTCTTAACCTGCGGAGAGGGGGAAACGGAGCAACTATCAATATCAACAGAGATACTCTCAGTTTTGGATAATGTTGATAAATGATGAAAAGGAGGGGCCCAAGGACAGAGCCCTGGGGCACACCTGAAAAAACAGAGGAAGGCTGGGATATAAAAGATTTAAGTTGAATAATCTGAGTGCGGCGAGAAAGATAGGACCTAAACCAGTCATAGTCATATAGCATATAAATCACATATGAACAGCACAACCTCACTATTTAAACAGATTTTAAAATCTGAGTGTTCTTCAATCACTAAAACAAGAAAACAAGAAAGACTTTAACCAACAATGTCTTTCTATTCCAGAATAAATAGACAGAAACAGGTACAGCAATGGGAGCTTGTTTTGCACGAAACTATTCAAATTTGTTTATGGGTCTTTGGGAGGAAACGTTTGTTTGCTCTAATCTAATTCAATTCGTCAATAGGATTGTGTGGTGGGGTAGATATATCAATGCCATCCATCTTATTTGGTATGGTTCACAGCAAGAACTACTACAGTTCCATGCATATCTCAATAACACTAATTCTAATCTGAAGATGAGCTTAGAGTTTTCATTAACAAACATCCATTTTTTAGATTTAGAGATATCAAAAGACAAAAGAGGGGAATTACATACTTCCATGTTTAGAAAACCTACTGATCGTAATAACATACTGAGGGCAGAAAGTTACCATCCTCCTCGGCTAATAGAGAATATTCCTTTTGGCCAATTCCAAAGGATTAAACGTATATGTGACTCTGAAGAGCTTTTCTCAGAAAAGAAAAAGGGTATAAACACTATTTATACGGCCTATAGTAGAGTAAAAGAACTTACCAGAGAACAGTTGTTGGTTCAGAAACAGAGGCAACAACAAGAGTCTAATCAAGTATATTTTGTGACACAGCATAGTAGTCAAGCTAATAAGATAAAGCAAATTATCAAGAAGAGTTGGGACATCATAAAAAGCGACGCCTTATTTAGAGAAGCACTACCTGATGTACCTACCATCAGCTTTAGAAAAGCCCTTACTTTAAGAGATAGTCTTGTGAAGAGTTATATCCCTCCTGTACAGAACAAAACCTGGCTAGGCACCAGAGGAGGTAATTATAGGTGTGGAAATTGTAAACATTGCAATAACATGATCAAGAAACATTTTTTTTTACAGATATTATATCAAATTGTAAATACAACATACAGTCAGTTATCAATTGCAATACTTCATTTGTAGTTTATAGACTTGAATATCCTTGTGGCTGCTTTTATATTGGAAGAACTAAAAATAAACTTCAAGAAAGATTAGCAGAGCACAAATATGCTATAAGAACAAGTAACTTCCAATATCCCATGGCTCAACATAAAGAGGCAAATCATGGAAGTTGCGATACTCTATCAATTTTTGATATAGAACATGTTAAAAATTCATTGAGAGGGGGTGATAGATTGAAAAAACTTTTGCAAAGAGAATCCTTTTGGATTTATACTTTAAAAGCTACTCAGTACCCTGGTCTAAATTTAGAACTGGATTTGTCTCCTCTTTTGATTTCTTGTAAATGAATATCTGATTAAGCTAACATTTTGCTATGCGCATCTACCTATATTGATATTTTAAGTGTATTTTGATGTGCGAATATGTAAAATATTAAAATGTAAAGTTGTCAAATCTTTACTGCACATTTCTGTACAAAAACATTGTTGTCATGTAATGTTTTCATAGTGTAACCATTTTTTGTGTTGTAACTACTCTATGTCATGTGATACACCTGCGCAGGTGAACACCTGCTCTTCCTGGTCATTTGACCACACGCAGACTTAGAAAATGGAGTATACTGACTGCCATTTTTAAACTAGCCCTGAAGAAGGCCATCTTCTAGCCATGTTTAATAAAGGCTTTTCAGATTCATAATCTTCTTGAGTTCCTCAGGAGTACTTCTTACTTTTAAAAAAGCTACTTCAAACCGTGCCATGCTACAGCTTGTGGTGATGTCTGGATAGTGCTGATGTTTCTTAGCTTTAGATAGCATTCTGCAGAAAAAAGACATTTTAGAATCAGAAAACGTTATTGATCCTGCTTATGTAATGACTGTATTGATCCTGCTTATGTAATGCCCTTGAACTTTGCACTGAAGACAGCGTTTAGGAGCAAACAAGTACATGTACAAGCCAAAGGTGACTATTAAAAGAGCTTTTAAGATATAGATCACCATAAACCTGTGACCCGAACACAAGATAGCGCAGATAAACCAGCTTCCCTAACGCTAGGTAGCACAGAATCCCAAGACTGTGGAATTGCACATGCGCAGAAAGGCACGGTAGCACATCTCCATGGGTAGCATGTTTCGACAAAACACCAGACTGGGTTAAAGTCACATGGTGCAATTAATCAAAGCTGTTTTGGTTTTTTTTAAGTGATATTTTTTCTGTGATTAATTGATGAAAATTTATGCGTTAATTCGACATCCCTAATAAAAACATTTGCAGGGAACAAAGCTAATTTTATGCTAATATTAGTGCACAATTCTGAAAAATAGAATAGAAATATATATACATACACACACACACATATATATACATACATACATACATACATACATACACACACACAAACATTTAGCAAGAGGACAAGGGCGCGTGGCGGATGAGGCCCGGATGTCACGAAACCTAAATTTAAAAAATAAAATTTAAAACGCGGAGGATATCTGCAGTTTCCGCGAATTTGTGGGCGTCTGTGTGTCTGTATATATGTATGTATAAACATACACACACACACACACACACACACACACACACACACACACACATATCTTTCTGTCCCCAATGGCATGAAGGTATGAGAGGAATGGTGGAAGAGAAGCCTCTGTGTGTCCAGCAAAGCAAAACAACATATAACACACAGTTCGCTAACCACCCCCCCCACCACACACACAGACACACACACAACCCCCACATCTGCTTCTTCTTAAGCGTATCGTGGATACGGAAGACTTCGCAATGGGACCATGCCTCTTCTCACTGTCTCTCTAACTCTCTTTTCAGTCTATCTCTCTCTTTCATTCAAGCGCTTTCTCTCTGACGAGGATTATTAAAAATAAAGGGGGGGTGGGGTGTATAGGTCCTGGAATTTAGAAATATAAAGTATTAAACTGTTGCACTCGGAACTGTCCTCTGCTCAGGCCTGTGGTTTGTTGGGAGTGCTGGGAGTCCTAAATCAGGACCATTCACTGCCAGCGTCGTTGATGGAAGTTATTTCATCCTCTCGTGTAACTTGGAAAGTTTTTTATTTTTGTTCGTGTTTCGTATGGCAGTTGGCCAAAATGAAAAACGGCGACTGTCTCAGTCAGGGCCTGAATTCCTTAGCATTCTGAAAGAGGAGGATTTCGCTCAGTTTAGACTGATCTCGAAAGGAAACACTGATCCAGAATCAGTCTGCTCTGCTCAGAGATGGTTTACAGACTCTGGAAGTTCTTCAGCTGCTTCATGCTTGATCAGTGACGACACACACACACTGCAATCGACGAGGCATCTCTGAGAGCTCACTGCTGCAGAAAGAAGTGCTGATGAGGTGAAAAAAGCACCGTACAGCGTTTGTCTGAGATAGAAATCGCCATCCGCCAGCTCAGACGACATCTATAAGTATTCTCCGTGCTGCTGTGTGCAAACACATGTAGGAACAAGCTCCACTGTTGCCCATGTGGGATCGATCGGCCTCTGCCCAGTCCTCTTTCCTCGGACTTGCCCAGAACTGCATGGAGACTTTCTTCAACACACAACAGCATGAAAGATTCAAAAGCATATTTTTTTTCCTCTCTGTTTGTGGCACTGAGTCATTTCTCCACATGCTGACGTGTCACCAGCAGGCTATAAGGCATATTTCTCACACTAAGTGTAGATACAAGGCGATAAACATTTACAAAGTGCTTGCAGAGGTACAGCACAGTGATGATGAGAAGACCAAACTTCAGAGAGGTGGTGATACAAAACAGACGATTACACAGGTCAACAAAAAAGTTTTTTTGTAATCATCAGAAACCACAACACACTTTTCTAAACCAGTTTTTCATGCTGATTTAAGATCTGCTTTCAGTTTTTTTCAGTCACATCAACTTTTTGAATTATGAGTAATATTAGATTTGCAATAGACTT